>JAJHSJ010002212.1:0-47063 GCA_021015155.1 Magnolia officinalis
TATAATTGCAAAATCGTAATTTAAATGAATGGGAGGGTCCTTTTGTCAGACAGGTCATTTGTCTAATCTCTCTTTGAAAAAGAGGGGCACTTTGGATATTTCTGATAAAAAAAAAGGGAATCCTGAAAATTCGGCTCTATCAAAAGGTGGCATCTCTTATTCAACCATGCTGACGTGACAGGGAGAAAAAAGGCATGAAAATCTTCTGTGTCCTTGATGGACACTGAAGCTACCGTGCCCTTCACCTAAGAGGTTTCATCCTGACCGTTTATCAGGTGGGCCGTTTTTTCATTATACATATCTCCCAAATTATCTCAATTGGGCCTCTCCTTAAATTCCTGTCTACTCATCAGACAGGCTAAAGATTGATGCTGAATATGATCAATGGCCATCCTTATCCTGACCATTCATGGTTTCCTTTTGGGCCCATGTAATGTAATCTAGGCTGATTTTTGGGTCCTTCCCAGATGAATGGATCAGATCTCACGAAAGTAGATAAAATCAGGCCATTGCAAATATCATTCAGCATACACTCACAGCCGTTCGGCTATGGATGGACATTAAATGATAACTAGAAGTAGAGTCGGCTATGTGATGTGGAAGAAATTACTGTAGAGTCCCACCATATGAACGGTTCGGATCTTCTTTTGGGTATCCATTTGTGTGGTTCTGTCCAAAGGGCGTATTTTTTTCTGTACACCTCAGGAACACGATGAGAATTTTTTAGTTTAATAATGAAAACATTGGATTTTTTTAATAGTTCCTCTTTTTTGAGGCTGCAAGGAGAAAAATTTTATGTTAGTGGGAGGCGTGTTGTAATAATATTTTTATATTAAAGCAAAGCAAATCAAATAAAAATAATAATTTTTTATATGAATACGTGTGCTGCATGTATTGTATGCTTGTACGTGTATGTGTTAATATCTGCTTCTAATTCCCGAAATACCCTCTACAAATCACATAAATGACTAAATATTTGAATATTTTAAGGTACCGGTTTGGTGCACACATGTGTACCAAATCTGTGCACCTCTTGTCTCATTGTAACACGTGGCATTCTTAGATGGGATCTAAACCGTTAACTTCATATCTCCAATAATGAGTGGCTTAGAAATGAACACGGTTAATGGAAAAAAAAAAAAAAAAAACAGCAATATCTACTATTAAAGGAGGAAAGGCCCATATATTAGATGGTTAAGATAACGAAATAGAAAGGCTAGTATTTCATGAATGAATACAGAAGTCCCATTTACAATCTAGAAGCACGAAAGTCTCTCATAATCTCAACTATAGAAAGGCTAATATTTCATGAATGAATACAAAAATATCCCTAATGAATGCTTAAATTACAATAATCATAGAATAAAAATAACTATTTCAACAAAGATATGCTCAAATACATCCCAAGGTATTGTAATATGATATTTCAGTACTTTTAATGATCCAAATTGTCTAGATGATCCATCTCGCCTTGTACGGTGGATAATGCAATAAAAATATTCTCCCCAGAAAATACAGCTCTTTTGTATTGAAAATAGATAATAATTATAACTTTTATTTAATCAAAGGGTTAAAATATTTACATTTTTCAAGCAGTTTAAATTATTGAAAAGACTCCAAATCAATGGTTAAAGTCACGGTTGGATCCTCACTCTTGCTCTGGCGGTAGACTCTCAGGAGTTTTAACCCTTACCACACCCGATAAGGGATCGAGTATTCATAGGCAGTAAAAAAATTAAAAAAGTGTAGCTCAAAACTTCATATATTTGATTATTTTGTCTTGATTTCTCGCCCTAACCCTGACCCTATTAGCGGGTTTGGGCTCGATCATGGTCAAACCCAACCACAATATGAAAATCAAAGATTTCACATATGCTTTGGCATTAAGTCATGTTATGATAGTTGCAAGTCTCGATCATGGTCAAACCCAACCACAATATGAAAATCAATGATTTCACATATGCTTTGGGCATTAAGTCATGTTATGATAGTTGCAACCTTTCATTGTAGAAAACCAAGGCATCAAAGTCCATGTCCTACCTTTAATGAGGCACAAAATTACCTTTGGGAGAGTGTGATGGATGATGTGTAGCACTTAAAAATTGCATGTGATGGATACAACTACTTCAAAGTAAATGACCCAAATCATGGGTCCGAATTAAATTGCACATATTTTGCTATTTTACCATTTGATCATTGCCAGGTAATTAATGGACAACGAAAAATGAAAATATCTAATGGTCTTATCTACACAAACAAGTGTTCACAAATCAAAGGTTAGGACTGTTTCATTCATTTGAATAAATTGAAACCCTTCTCATTAGATGATCATAATACTTGCTAGATGGAAATTCTTGATAAATGAAAAACAATTTCACAATTTTTTGTTTAATGAGATATTTTTATTTTATTTTATTTTTATTTTATTATTATTTTTTTTTTTACACACGCACACACACCCCACACACACTCACGCCACACACACACAGCCCACACACGCACGCCATAGAATTTCAGCACTATGGGTACTCGAACCCTTGACCCGGTGTTGAAACTCCAAGGAGTCTACCACCCGGGTAAGAGTAAGGACCCTTGACCCGGTGTTTAATGAGATATTGAAGTTGATGATTGACTCATTCCATATTACTAGAAATTATAATCGTAGAAAATTCTTTGATAACATTAATTTCTATTTCTCAATAATATCCCGCAATTGAAATAATTGATTGAATCCGATGAAACTATTTCGTAAAAGTTCATTATTAAAAATGTGAGTCAACGACATTGGATTTATGGATTTAACTTGAATGAATGTATAACACTTGTACAATTTTTGAATGCTTGCACGTCAGGCATTATAGGCAACCTAAACATCATCTAACTCTTAAGGTATTAAAAAACGGTTACTTACGAGCTTATAATGGTTTATTAAAGAGCTAATAGGGTTTAAAAAATCATAATAGCAGTTACGGCCCACATCATAACGATAATTATCACCACCGATTATTATTATTGGATACCATTATGATTATTTA
This sequence comes from Magnolia officinalis, assembly GCA_021015155.1. Classification (NCBI taxonomy): domain Eukaryota; kingdom Viridiplantae; phylum Streptophyta; class Magnoliopsida; order Magnoliales; family Magnoliaceae; genus Magnolia; species Magnolia officinalis. Next base: position 3,036 of record JAJHSJ010002212.1, read on the forward strand.
AAACAAAAGGTATGAAATTGTGACTTTATATTTTTTAATAAAAAGATGGTTGAAATATGTTAGAATTTAGGAGAAAATCATAATGCAAAGCCTAAAAAGAAGAGTAAAAAAGTGACCTTTGTTTGGTCTTACATGAAATAGGAGAAACAATATAGCATTGAAGGATTTTCTTTTTTTCTTTTTCAGGACATTTATTGAATAATGAAAAGTGGACGACTTAACTTGTAATGTAAGCTTAACTTTCACCAGGACGTACTATATATTCAGGACATTTGGATGCAAATTAATAGTAGGACCCACCATGCATGAAAATCACCTCACTCAAGTTAGTTCACTCATCAGGCAGTTCCAATCAACATACAAGCATGGCCTAGTTAATGAGTGGATCAGATTGATTTTCAATACTAGTGTTGGTGGGGCCCACCATTTTTCTGGTATGGATGTCCTCAAAAGATGGTCCATGACACCCATCTGATTTTTTAAATTTTTTTAAAAAAGTGACCTACATTTAGGGCTGTTTGGCCAGGAGAATCCCATGGGATTAGGAGGGATTGGATGGATTTTAAGGTAATGATGGTGGTGTCAGTGGATTGTCTTAAGATTCATAGGATTACTATATCCCGGGACAAGTTCACTGGGCCTGTTGGGATGCTTGGCATATCCCAGGATTTTACCTTCTAATCCGTCCAACCAAGGGACCGGATCAATTTTAAGGTAATGATGGTGATGTCAGTGGATTGTTTTAAGATCCATGGGATTGCTTATATCACGGGACAAGTTCACCGGGTCTGTTTGGTTCGTCATGCATATCTTGGGATATCGCGATCCCATCCCTCCTAATACTATTGGATCAGTCCTGTTTGGCCGGGCAAATCCCATGGTATTAGGAGGGATGGGATCAATTTTAAGGTAATGATAGTGGTGTCAGTGAATTGTCTTAAGATCCATGGGATTGCTTATATCCCGGGACAAGTTCATTGGGTCTGTTTAGCACACCCTGCATATCCCGGGATTTTACCTTCCAATCCATCCAACCAAGGGATAGTATCAATTTTAAGGTAATGATGGTGATGTTAGGGCGTGTTTGGACAGGCAAGGTGGATTGTATTAGGTTGTATTAGGGTGGATTGGAAGGAGCAATCCCGGGATTTGGCCGGGCATGCCAAACAGGCAGAAGTTGGATATAGCAATCCCATGGGATTGCCAGCAATCCACTGACATCACCATCATTGCCTTGAAATCCACCCAATCCCACCTAATCCCTCCTAATCCCAACTATTTTGCCTGGGACATGTTTGGATAGCAGGAGCAATCCCAGGATTGGCCGGTGTAATCCCGGGATTGGCCAGGTGAGCCAAACATACTTGTGGTGAGTTCGTTGGATATAGCAATCCCTTTGGATTGGCACCAATCCACTGACAAAGCCATCATTACTTTCCATCCACCCTAATACAATCCAATCCTGCGGGATTGGCCCGTCCAAACACGCCCTCAGTGGATTGTCTTAATATCCATGGGATTGCTCATATCCCAATATCCCAGGACAAGTTCACCAGATCTGTTTGACTCGTCATGCCTATCCCAGGATATTGCGGATCCCATCCCTCTTAATACCGTGGGATCTGCCTGGCCAAACAGGCCCGATCCAATGGTATTAGGAGGTATGGGATCGCGATATCCCGGGATATGCATGACGAACCAAACAGACCCGGTGATCTTGTCCTGTGATATAAGGATTAGTGAAGGAAGCCAACTGAGTCAACTCGGATGGAGAATGAGTCACCTCTAGCAATTGTCTCTTTTTCTCAATAGACGTATTAATTCGCATTTTTTAACGTTGGGCAAGGAAAATAAACGTTGGATTCTGCCTGATGAACGGTCTGGATCTTACATACGTATCATTCGTACGTGCACATTTGGTCACCCAGAGTAATTTGATCACAGAAAGGTATGATGGTCCGAGGGAGCACTGAAACTGTAGACCGCGTTGCCTTCTAACAGCACATTGGTGATCTGATGGGTCCCGCAATTGACGGCAAATATGGAAAAAAAAAAAAAAAAACCTTCATCAGTTGGAAGATCCTGGCCGTCCATCCCATTAAAAGGATGCATATGAACGATGGACTTTTTGGTTTTAACCATTCGTTTGGAAGATGGACGTTCCGATCATGAGGCGTTGGCTTCATGGAAAGTGGAGTACAATAACTACATGCTCCCGCGAAGTATCAAATATCAATCCTTTTCCTGATTATTAATGACAGAGACGTTGACACTCTGGCAGAACATGACTAATCATACCCTTTGTACGTCGCATATCTGTACTTAAATATGAATTGTCTATGAAATGGACCCCACAATAGACGGTGCAGATACTCAAAACAAGATCGATTGAACGGTCTGAATTCCCTATGATATAGCTGATGGAAAAATCTTATCTTGGCCGTCCATTTCTGAAGAAGTCAAATCATCTGCTCAGATTAACTTTTTATGTCAGTCTCTCATCCACAACGTGTTGTATGGTTATGATTTCGGTACATTCGCGAGAGGATTAGGTGCGGCCCCGCGCCAATCCAACACGGTGCGCCCCAACCGTTGGGCCTACATTGATGTATTTGTAGTATATCCACGCCGTCCATCCGATTTTCCAGCTCATTTTAAGAACGAATCCAAAAATTAAGAAGATCCAAATTACAGGTGGACCACACTACAGGAAACGGTGGTGATTGGCCGTTCAAAACTTCCTGTGGGTCACAAAAGTTTCAGATCAAGCTGATATTTTTTTTACCCTTTAGTCAGGTACCAGAAGGTTGGATGGTAAATAAACATGGCGGTGGGACCTAGGAATTTTTTAATGGCAGGCGTTGAATGACCATGATTTCTTATCTCCACCTGAGATTTGTATCTACTTTATTTTTGGATCCACGTTTCAAAATGAGCTAAAAAAACGGATGGACGGCCGGGATGTACTTTGGGGTGTACATGAAATGCAGTTAGCCAGCTCGATTGGGCTTGAAAAAGCTCGATTCGACTCGTTTCAAAGCGGAATTAGACGAGATGCTGAGTTCAAGTTGACCTAGCTCGACTCAACTCAAATCAGACCTAGCTCGAAATGAACTTGGATCGAACTAGTTCAATGACTCAATTACTTTGATATTGATGTTGCTCACCAAATATTTTATGAAATTACTTAAAGAAGTGTAGCTTGGCAATGAATATATATATATATATATATATATATATATATATATATATATATATATATATATATATATGAAAGCACCACCCTTTTTTTTCTTTATTCTTATAATGATTAGAAAGTGTTTGATAAAATACTTATAAAACTATTACTATTATCTCAAATATAGTGAAATTTTGAAGGTGCACATTAAGGGCCTGTTTGGCCTGGCAGGGTGGATGGGATTAGGTTGTATTAGGATGGATTGGAAGGAGCAATCCCGAGATTTGGCCGGGCGTGCCAAACAAGATATATCAATCCCATGGGATTGCCAGCAATCCACTGACATCACCATCATTACCTTGAAATCCACCCAATCCCTCTTAATCCCATCTATTTTACTTGGGACATGTTTGGTTAGACGAAGCAATCTCGAGATTGGCTGACGTAATCTCAAGATTGGTCAAGCGAGCCAAACACACTCAGTAGTGAATTCCCTAGATATAGCAATCCCATGGGATTGCCAACAATCCACTGACACAGCCATCATTACTTGCCATCCACCCTAATACAATCCAATCTCATGGGATGGGCCCGTCCAAACACGCCTTAAGGGCCTGTTTGGCCAGACAAATCCCATGGTATTAGGAGGGATGGGATCAATTTTAAGGTAATGATGCTGGTGTTAGTGGATTGTCTTAAGATCTATGAAATTGCTTATATCCTGAGACAAGTTCAGTGGGTTTGTTTGGCATGCCATGCATATCCCGGGATTTTACCTTCCAATCCATCCAACCAAGGGATAGGATCAATTTTAAGGTAACGATGGTGATGTCAGTGGATTATCTTAAGATCCATGGGATTGTTTTAAGGTAACGATGGTGATGCCAGTGGATTGTCTTAAGATCCATGGGATTGCTCATATCTCAGGACAAGTTCACCGTATCTGTTTAGCTCATCCTAATACCGTGGGATCTGCCTGGCCCAACAGGCCATAAGTGTATGGGAAAATACTTCGATAGCAAAAGTCAACTTAATCTTGGCTTGAACTTGGCCCTGACTGCCTGATACGCTAACTAAACCAAGCCGAGTTGGCCAATCACGCTCAAAGATTGAGCCGAGTTTGAGGTGAGGTCATGTAGTGGTCGAAATGAGGCCAGCTCGACTCGATGTACACCCTAACCTACATCAAGGTGAGACCTACATCCAGGTGAGACCCACAGTCAGCGCCGCACCTAATCCTTTGCCAATACAAGCATGCCGCGTGTTCACTGATTTCCCGCGGAAGCCTTTCCCATCAAGGTGCAGCGCGGAGACGCAAGGTGGGGTCCACCTTGATGTTTATGAGAAATCCAACCCATCTATCCATTTTTGGACCTCAGTTCAGGCCATGATATAAAAATTAGAAGGATCAAAAACTTAAATAGGCCTTACAAGATGAAAAAGTGAGGAAGAAATTCCTACCGTTGGAACCTTTCTTAGCTACTCTGTCTTGATGTTTATATGCCATCCAAACCTTTCATGAGGTCATTTTTACTGGGATGAAGCAAAAACAACAAAAACTTAGGTAGATACAAAACTTTTATGGCTATATAAATATTTCAACGGTGGTCAATATATTCCCACTTTTTCCTCTGGTGTGGCCCATTTGAGTTTTGGGTCTACCTTATTTTTCGTATCATTTGCTAAAATGAGATTGAAAAACGGATGAACGGATTGGATTTCTCACAAAGATCGCAGTGGCCCCACCCAAAATCCTTGTGCAGGAACTTACTACGAAAAGGCTTTCGCAGGAAATCCGCGTCCGTGTACACTAGCTGTACGCGCATGCGTGCGGTCGTCATACATTGCCAGCGTATCATAGAACTTCGTTTTATTACCAGATTACCCTTGCACGGTTGGAAAATAGCAATTTGTGGTGTTGAAAAAGCATTGCCAGAGTATTCTGCCAGATTATGACGTATGATAAACAGGCACTAAGAAATTACTCAGATATTGCTTCAGTGTCATAAAAATAATCCAAACAAACCGTCCAAATTGTGGGAACCAGTTTAAATTTATGGAGGGCAAAAAATAAATATTACCCAATTAATTAAATATTAGATATTTATAGGTTTATTGGACGGTTACAAATGAAAAAAATCCAATGGTCATATTTCGAAAATGAAGTGTCCAATCACAGATTAATATTCTTCTAACAAACTGATTATTATTTTTTAAGTTAAAAACAGTGGGTTCCACAATTTATACGGTTTAATTTTGGTTAATATGTTCCAATTTTATAATTTCTAATTGCCAGAGTATCAACACCATACACCACCGGAGTATCAAATATCCCCCAAAAAAATCTCGAACCGTGCACCAGCTTGAAACTGAGAAGTGGAATTACTTCGTGTGCTGGCAGCGTATGAACATCCGTACACCTTCATATCAAATCCGGCAATGTTAACCGTTCCTTTCTTAAGGTTTATCGTAGACGGTCCATTTCCCTAAAAAAGTTGAGTGATTTAACCATCCCAACCATTTATGACTCATGTACAGTCAGACCTACTACATCGACTGCTTGTATAGGCATACATGTATTCACGTGGGCAGCGTCCGTATGCCTGAGTATGGATGATCGTACTCTGGCAGAGTACTAAAATATCTCATTTGAGAAAACTTCCTTCTTCCCGAATTCCAAGAAATACATTATAAGTAGGGCATTTCGGTAAACTACAAACTCCAACACTAAAGGACAGTGATACGGTAGTTTCGGTACAACAGTAGTATGGTACATCCACCTCCCCATCTGAAACTTGAAAAGGGAATCTCATCAATCTGAACCGTTCATATATCTCATCCCTACTTCTAATGTAATCTGATTTCAAATTACAAGGATATAAGATGGTTACATCCGTCCGTTTAGTGTCCTTTAAAATAGACGGTGTGCATAAATTACAAAAGTCATTTAGGTATTACTTTTGAAAATGAGAAACCCATGATAGGATTCCTTATATGGACGGCCCCAAACGATATGATTCCAATGTACGTTTACCACCGAAAGACAGCTTTACAGTAAAACCCGTTCTCCCGTATGTACCGTATAAGTTGCCGTACAAAGACAACTAAAAAGAACGGCTAAAAACTTTTAAGTACTCTGGCGGAGTGTGATGGATGATACGCAGCACTTAAAAAATAATTAGAAGTTTCAAACATGGCATACTAAATAATTCAAATGAAACCCATTTTAGATCTACCATTATCATAAAATAACTGTTATGCATTCATCCGATCATCTGATTAGTGGACATTTATTGGACGGTGAAAGATGAAAAAATCCAACGGTCCTGATTCAAAAGGCTAATATTGTTTAATAATCTGATTTTGGGTTTATATTGGAGTTACATAATTTAGACGGTTTAGGTTCAATCTATGTATCAAAATTTATAATTTATAAGTGCCTGAGTATCAAGAGACATTGTCTTGCAGAGTATAAAATAACTCTTTACTAAGAAAATAAAAATCATGTGTTCAGCTTTTCTTTGAGTGGAGTAATTTGTATTTTTAAAGTAGGGGTATTACTGTAGTTATAGGCAAAAGCAAGGTCGAATTGTAAATACATGAATATTTCAAAAATAAAAATAAAAATAAAATAAAAATAAAAAAGGCCCTGCGTAGAGTAGGTATAGGATAGGACAGGTCTCTGGAAAAACCCATCCCTTCTCTCTCTCTCTCCTTTCTCTCTCTCATCTCTATCTCTCTCTTGGGTTGCTGTAATTGTACAAATCTGCTTTTGGTGGAGAACCAGATGCCTTTGATGTGCGTGGGTGGTGCTGTTTTTAAAAAACTGTAGGTGGTGAAATCTCTCTCTCTCTCTCTCTCTCTCTCTCATTCATTTCTACTTTCTTCTCTATCATATGTTCTTCTTATCTTTTGTTCTCTTGCCTATGGAGTTTTGGGATAGAACCCATGAAGGGAAGTCCTGGAAGTAGAAGGTTTGTGTGATTTTATGCTGATTTTTTTTTTTAATGTGATTTTTGGGGGGATTTTGGTTTTTTTTTTTGACTTGTTTTTAACAATTTGGAGTTGGGTTTTGTTTGGAATTTGATTATATGATGAAACCCAAGTCTTGTTTTGGTGGTGGTTGTTTATGATCTTATGGTGTTTTATTCCTTTTCTTGGTCATTTTGTTTGAGAATCTGGTCATGGGTTTTCTTTAGATTTGCTTGTGATTGTGTGTCCCAAGGTTTCTTTTGGGTTTTCTGTTTTTTTAATACGAGTTTTCTTCTCATTTTTTTTTTCTTTGGGGGTTTTCTTTTCTTGTTTCTTGATGAGGGGTTTTAGTTCTCTTCATGCCTACCTTTTTCATGGTTTTGTTAGTGTTCTCTCTCTAAGAGTCTTGAATCTAGTCTTCTTCTTTTTTTCTTCTCTCCTTCTTTTGATTTGTTTATGATTCTACCCAATTGCATGTGGGTTTTGTTTTACCCCTCATTCATGAGTTTTTTTGGTAAAACCCATAAGAGGAGAGGGCCTTGGAAGTTGAAATTTGTGTTATTTCATGGTCTATTTTCCTCATTTCTTTTAGGAATCTTTTTGTGGTGGTGTTATTTTATCCTTCATTTCTCTTGTTTTTCTCTGTAATTTTTTGTTTCTTTGAATCTGGTCTTTGGATTTGCTTTTCTAAATTTGCTTGTGATTACAGCTATATGTTTTTTTGGTTGGTTCTCCCATAACATCTCCTACTCTCCCTCTCTCTTTTTTCTTTCTTCCTTTCTCCAATCCTAGTCTGAGATTTTATGTATTGGGTTTTCTCCACAGGCTTTCTTTTTTATGATTTTGCCTATAACTTCATGTGGGTTTTGGGCATCTTCATTGTCTTGCTTTGCTCACATAAAATTACATTATAGAAGCTTCTAGATGCGTGATTTATGGCGTTTTTAGCTTCTTTGATTTCAATTTTTCATGGGTTTCGTCCTTACGATTTTCCTGTTTGGGTACCCTACATAAAATAACATTCTAGAGGCATGTAGAAGCTGCGTATGTATCGTCATGTGTGGATTGATCTCAACCATTGGTTTCGTTTTCATTATCTTCAGGCATCAAATCAAGGGTCCATAGAAGAGGAGAGAGAGAGAGAGAAAGAAGAAAGAGAGAGAGAGAGGACAGAGGAGAAAAAGGTCTATTTTTATCTTTATATATATTTTTTTACAAGGGGCTGATTTTGGAGAGTTTTGAGTTTTGGGTAATTTGAGAGGCTTTTGGTTATGCTGGAGGCTAAGTACAAGAGGAGGAGGAGTCCCAGTTCCAGCAAATCTCTTCTGGGGACTGTACCAGTTGTGGAGAGAGAGAGAAGGAGAAGCAGCAATAAAAAAGAGAAGCGTCTCTTCAGATGTTATCCATTGAAAATCAACCACCAGATCATCTCCCATGTTCTACCAGCTGGATCCCAGGTCTGAAAGGTGATGAAAGGTCTGTTGCTGCTGATCTTGACAAGCTTTCCTTGCAAGAAGAGGAGACTGCTGCTGTTGCTGCTCCACATCTTGGGACATCAGGCCTTGCCCAAGACACCCATCTCCCTCATTTCTCCATAAGGTCTTCTTTAATTTCATTCCCCCAATGAATTGATCTCTCTCTCTCTCTCTCTCTCTCTCTCTCTCTCTCTCTCTCACACACACACACACACACACACACACATTTCTAACTGTTTGAATTGGATGTAAAGCTTACAGGTGACAATTTCTTGTAATTTTGTTGACATTAGTGGTTCTCTTTTTTGGGGTTTTTATTTCTTTTATGAATCAGTTGGTTCGACGAAGGGCTGAATCTTGCAATTCATTTGTGGCATCTCTTGGGTTTTCTTCTATAGCTTGAATCCCTATGAAAGCTTTCGTTGCTACCGCTGTTTTCATTGGATTTTTTAGGTGGATCTGAAATGGATGATAAGGGTATTAAGCTTAGTATATGAATCGGTTCAACGCTGGGCTGAATCTGTTACTTTCTTTTAATAACTTGGCTTCCCTTCTTTTTCTTGGTTGAATTCATGAAATCTTTAATTGATTTCTTTCCTCTTGAGCTAAATACAACATGGTTGATTATGATTTAAAAAGTCTTTCATGAAATTTGGAAGTACACTTCTCCATTGTAATTTCTTTTGTGATTTCATGTCCCCCGCCTGAGATCCACTAGATGGCTTTTTTTTTTTTTTTTTTTTTTTTTTCAAATTTTGGAAGAATGACCAATCTCCTCCTTGGCGGTCGATCTACAGTAGCATCTTTGCTTATGAGCATGGTTGATGTCTTCTCTTTTAGAACTCTTATCATATCTTTTAGAACTCCTAGCATATGATAACAAGTTGAGATGCTTTTGCTGGAGGATTTCTTCTATTACCTATCTGTTATTCATGCTTATATGAGTTAGTAAAATAAGATGTATGAAAAATTCAATTCATGTTAAGTTCGATTCGTTTGGCTTGCAGAGATTATGTTTTCAATGCGCGAAGCAAGGACGTAGAGGTGAGTTGGCCATTTCCTCAGCGATATCTGCAACTTTGCTTGAAGCATGGCATCAAAGATATATTGCCACCTTTCGAACCTCCTGATTCGGTAAGAACCCAGTGTAGCACGAAGGGTGCAGGACCTGATAAATTGACAGTCAGTGTAGAGGGCGATGAAACATTAGCTGAAGGTAATTTGTTAGAAAAGGAAGATGCACATTCGTTGGATTCGGAAGCTGATGGTATCAATTGCTTGGTTTTAGAATCTTCAGATCAAGCTCAGTCTCCATCATCAGCAGATGGGAGTTTGGATGGTAGATCTTGTTCAAATGAGGCTGGTGTAGTTGGAGCTACTGCATCTACGATTACCAGTCATGTCCAAACTGATAAGATCTCAAAATGTGCCAACCAAATTCATCGTTCGGTGAATGAAATCAGTGGTTCCTTGGAAGCTTCTGTAGAACTTGAAGTTGCGGGTCATCACCACACCTCCAAAAAGATAGAAAGCTTGTGTGGACCGTCTGATAGGAAGTGCCGGTTGATAGTGAAATTGGGCGGTATCTCTGAATCCAGCCGTGCGGAAGAGATAGTGTCGAATTCTAGTGTGGCTTCGGAACCCATGGCTTCGAAGGTTTGCCCTGTTTGCAAGATATTCTCTTCCACTTCAAATACCACCTTGAATGCTCATATCGATCAGTGCTTGGCTGTGGAGTCTACTTCCAAGCGGGCCGCAACAGACGTTAGCAAGCATAGAGTTAAACTGAGGAAGAAAAGGTCGATGGTGGATATCTGTGCAACTGCCCCCAGCTGCACTTTGGAAGATCTTGATCGGAGGAATGGCACGAACTGGGCCGTGGAATGTAGCCTGCTAATGCCTAACGGTGAGGTTCGCCCGGAAACCAAAAGACAAAGACTGGGCAAAGTTGATTTTGTTGAAGATGAGGATGATCGTGCAGTCTATGTGGATTCAAACGGAACGAAGCTTCGGATTCTGTCAAAGTTTAGTGATGTGGTGGCACCATTGGCAGGAGATGATTCTGTACTGAGGAAGCATGCTAAGGATTCCAAGGAAGGCAAGAGCCATCTGGTTGGCAAGAAGAAGAAACGACTTGCTGGGAAATGCTCTAAACATCTGAAATTTAAGCCTCAGAGCAAGAAATTGTGCTCTCTCAAGCTGTACAAAGATGAGGTATCTTTCTCTTTCTGGCTCTCAATGTTTTCGACGGCTTTAATTTTGAGTTACATATGTAGGATTCCTACTGATATAGATGACGGAACTTCATTGTTAGAACTTGTTTTAGGGCATGTTTGGATAGGTGGAATTCATGCGTATCCTATGGAAAATGTAATGATTATCCAACAATAATTTCCCCATTAAAAAAAAAAAAAAAAAAAAAAAAGGATTCCGAAAATGGGGTCCTATTTGGATGGCAACTGGATTTCTCAAATTCATTAGACAACAGTGACCTTATTTCTTGTGCCAGAGAATTATAAGTGGATTAGAGTAATGATCATCACACAGAATCCAAGTTTATAAACAGCCCAATTGTCTTGTCAGTGGAAAACAAATTCCATTTCTACAGTATACTTACAGGCCTAGATCATCATCTGTGGGATTATATGATTTTTCAAGCATGTTGGAGGTTGTTATTCATTTCCAGCATGTCGTATTCTTCAAAATTATATTTGGGTTTTCATTTTGTTATTCTTGGGCATGTCTGAATCTTCAAAATGATATTGGATTTTGTCATTGCTTCTGAGAATTCAGTAATTCTAAGAGCTTGCAATTTGGATTTTTAACAGCTTTTGGAAACACCACTGGATTGCTTGCCACTAGAATTGGATTGCTCATGTTTTATTCTAAGGAACGAAAAATTACCAAATCGTTTTTTCATTAGATGTTGCACATGGAAGAAAGCATAACTATGACGTGAATACCGGGAAACTACATTATTTCCTTTTTCAATGAATGGTTGTAACACGAGACTTAGTTAGAAGATGCATTCATGTTGCCAGTTATAATCCTGTCTTACGGATTTTTTTCATGTTTTGGTCTGAACATCTAATTTCCTATTAGTTTGAAATGCTTCTGCAAATTCAATAGCATGAGATCCGTTATTCAGTGTATCATCAATGGATTGTTGGTAATCAGATTTGTGAGGTGTCGGATCGGAAACAGCGGATGGAAAATCATGAGGAGAAGGAAAAGTCCTTATCTCAATTACTGAAAGCGCGGGACCCAATCAAAGCTAGTGAGTCTGGAACTTTAAGACAGTGGGCATGCTCCAAACGGACTGGCCATCTAAAGAAGTTCAGCAATAGGGATGGCTGTGGGGGAGCTGTGGGGGATCTACCGCCACCTGCAACTCGAAACCCACAGATTGAGAGCAACCAGCCAATGTCGGGAGATCCTCCTGCTGAGAGAAGCCACATTCTGAAATTCTCAAGGTCATCGGAGAATCTTGCCACTTCCCCAAGAAGCAAGAGAGTTGAGATTCTGTCGAATACCACCAACATTATGGATAATGCAGAGAAATCCCTGAAATCAGTTGAGGGTGATTTCGATCGATCAACTGAAAGTGCTTCCGTTGCTGCCAACGGCAATGTGTTGAAGTTCTCAAGACCTTCGGAGAGTTACGCTGCTTCTCCGAGAAGCAAGAGAGTAGAAATCAATGCAGGTGTTGCCCGGTCATCTCCAAAACCATTCAAAAACCAACCCTTCTCTCCAAAAGCCAAAAAAACCATGACTTCACGGAAGAGTATTTTACTAGGAAAACCATCTCCTTCCATGGAAGCAAGAAAATGCAGCGAGATTGACAAGCGTTCAGCTTATAAGAAGTCTCAAGAGGATAAACGGATGGTTGAAAAGAGCAGACTGGTTGAGCACTCTCTCTCTGATGCTGATATGATGCATGGTTCCAGCGAAACCTTGGGACCCAGCTCAGATTTGTTGAAGAGTTTGAGGCGGTCTGAAATAGAGGAGAGTGGCGATGAAGTGTCTATGGGTAGAAACAACATACTGGAATCCTGGCACATGAGGGATCAGGCCGTAAGCATGTCTTTGCAGCCGGAAACCACAACTTCAAAAAGGTTGGATCTGGCAGCTGAATGCCATAGCATTGGGATGTTTGATATGGTAGATTCCCAAGATGAAGGCAGTCCTCATCCATCCCCAAGTGTGGATGTCACCCCATCCAAATCGGACGACTGGGAATCCTCCGCTGAAGAAGTCCCGGTCAGTGGGGACACGGACATTGCATCTTCCTCCGAGAAAGCCGTTGAAGACACCATGGCAGGAGGGTCTAGCGAAGCGCAGAGTTCAGATGGAAATGCACTAGCTGCTCATTCGTACATGCAATCACCATCTCATGAGGACGAATATATGGGGCACGCAAGCCAAACTGAAGCATTCATGGAGGATCGGGAGATTGGGTATGTTGATGAAATCGGTGATGAGCTTACAGGGCTAAATTCTCAGATGACAGCGGAGGCTGATTCTAGGGTGGAAGATGATTCGTTGTCCGATATCCAATACCCCAGGTGCTTGCCTGACCCAATGCCTATTCAAGGATCAGGACGGTGTTTGCCGAGTCCTGGCAATGCGGGACACGATGGTATTCAGGACAACATGTCGATGACGTCAAGTGGACCCCAATTCACCCAAGATCAAGGCAAGTCAGTTGATAGGGACCTGTCAAGATCTCCTGCTTCTGTAACCTCAACCATCTCCCCGCCACCAATGGAAAGATCCGAATTCAAATGTTTGGTGGGGCTTCCACCGGTTCAAGATATTGCATTGCCATTAGTGGCAAATGTAGCTGAATTGGAGAGAATGAAGTCAGAGAGGGAGAACCCGAAAGTTGCAGTTCCTCCAGCAAAGGAATTCTCTAAAATTTCAGATGATCAGCCATGTTGTTGCTCACGTAAGGAAAGCACTTCTCGGGCTGCCACCTTATCGTATCAAGAACCGCAGCTCCTGAGGCGGAGAAACTTTATGGGCCCCATGATGCTGCCTATCAAAGCGAAGCAAACGGCTTCAAATCCATATTTCGGGCATGAAATCTCTACCTCCTCCAGCACTTATCCAACCTCGAGAATGGATGAAATGGTCATTCCTGGCTTGGAATCGCCCATCGGTTCTGTTTCCGTGAAGCTGCCTTTGGATGCTGTGATGAAGTTCCCAAATTGCAGCAATTTCGAATCTGCTGGCCAGTCCTCACAGGCCGATCCTCACCAACCATCTCCAAGTCCCGTCTTGAGGTTGATGGGAAAGAACCTAATGGTGATGAACAAGGAGGAAGACGAAGCCATGCAACTCCGAAGGGCTCCGCAGTTCGGTGCTTTCGGCCCACACGATCATTCCAATGCAAAGTATCTGACGCTTCTTGGATTCTCAACAGGCAATGTCCCGAATCAGGATGGCATTTCTTTCTATCGCCAGTCTACCAATGGCTCTGCTGTCTACAGCAATCCATGCAATCCTCTACCGAATTTCAACGTCGGTGTTCCAAATGGTTACCGAAATCACAGTAACTCAAAAATGGTCCACCAAACACCGCTACATTTGGCCGAGGGTCATCAGCAGGCCATGAGCATGGGAGCTTTCACAGTGCCTGCCTTGCAGCCGGGGCCGAAGGGCCTAAAAACTGACTCGCAACCACAACAAAGAAGGCTGAATAAGAAACTCAACTCCCCATTTGCATACCATGTCGAGAGGACAGCTCCTCACCACCGCCAACGCCAGAAACCCGTTTCCACCATGCAAACTGCCAATCCCATGAGGGAGGTGATTGTTATTGATGACTCTCCCGAGTTGGAAGCTGATTCGGGCAAGGGCAATGGGAAATATGCCGTGGGAACAAGAGGAAGCAGCAGCAGCCGCTTGTGGGCATTTTGTCTCCGATGGCTTTGAATTCAAATCCAAGGCCGATGAAAGTGTTTTCTTCCTTACCATTGCACAACACTTTCTCGAGGGAACTGCCTGCGGGCCCACCAAAATCCAGTTTTCTAATGTCTTGCCCCGTGGCGAATGCTAGCTCAACGAAGCAAGGTCCCCCAGAAGGCCCCGGCATTCTTTCACCAAATCCTTTTATGCTTCCGTCACCTCCGACAGGGTATCTCAACTCCCCACTTTACTATTCTCCAAGCTTGCGGTAGGCGAATGGTGATGGCAGTCCTGAAACCGATTCTCTGATGCATGAGCTTCTGGGGGCTCAAGCCATTTTAATCAGCGGCGTCCTTTGGTGGGGCCCGGTTAATCCATCGGTTTCAAGATTGGTTTTAACCAGAGAGGCTAAAATCTTCGGATACTGACTTTGTGGGCTTGTGGGATCCCTAACAAGATCGTCTCCAGTGCCAGAAAACCATGCATCCATTCCATCAATGGGAGACATCAAGCTGTTCAAATTTCGCATTTTACTGATAGAGTCCTGGAGTTTTTGAGTAGAGTCTGTATTTATTTGGGATGTATTAAAAATCCGTATCGGATTCAAACAGTTTTCGAGGCTGCCAATCTGCAAAACTGCAGTCGATCTTGAATAATCATGAATCTGATAGCCCCCTTTTCTCCACTGAGTTCTTCCTTATTAACACGTTTGAACCGCAGCGAACATTTTCTTGATTGAAACAGGTATTTTCTTCTCTTCCTTTTGTTCTTGCTGATTTTTTAAAGCTTGCTAGCTTTTATCAGTGTGGTAGGAAGTGCCCCAAATCGATGTTTGTGTCAAAAATGGTGGTGGGATGATTACCATTTTAATCTTAACATTCAGAGAGGGGTGAAAATAGTGAAACCCGGTCCAATGCCATTCACTTCTTCTGTTTTGTCACTAGCAACAGACTATCATTTTGATGAAAATGCTGATCCCAGACCGCCGCTTCCGATTTTGGGGTTGCTTCCAAACATACTGCCAGTGGGTTCCACCATCTTCTTAACATGGGTTTCTTTGATTATGCAATCACCAATTGCTGAAATAACAAGTGGGTGATGTTGGTCATGTGCATGAGAAGGAGATAATCGAAATTAGTGATAATAACGAAATGGCCCATTTGGATAAGGGCCAATTCACATATGATCATAAGCATCATTCCAAGCTAGATGAGTGGTTCCATCAGTTCTTGATGTGGGCCCATAGTCAATTTTCTTCATAGGAAAGAGGAATGTAATCCCCGGATTTGGTTATCTACTTTTCAAGTAGTGAAATCAAGTGGCCCACCTCTGAACTTTGTGTCCCCTAGTCGAACAACCAAAGAGGATGGATCACCTAACCTCAGTTCTCCATATTATCTTACACATAGATTAGTCTCACTTCCAATTCTCTTTTGGTATGCATTTTAACTTGAAAGTTTTAATTAATTAACATTATGGAATTTTTGTTACTACTCTTGCAACCGTTAAATACACTTGTATCTCGTTGTTACTAGCTGTTCACTATTATCATTGAGGACTTTTTTTTTTTTTTGGGTTAGCTTGTTAGTACACACCATGTCAGTACGCACACTCCATGTTAGCCACCCCCGCTAGGGATCGATACCAAGACCTCAAGTGTTGAAACGAGGTATCTCCACTCGGGCTGCCAGTTGAGCTATGGATACTCCATATTATCATTGAGGACTTGTTTACAAGGAACTGCAAGAAAATAAAATGTTTTTCCCATGATTTTATGGTTCTTGCTATTTGAATTTAAAAGAAAATTGTAATTGTTTTTTAACACAGGCACTCACACCATAGTGGATTTCACCACAATGGGTACTTGAACTCGTGACCTCGTGTTGAAACTCTTGTGAGTCTAACAATGAGGCATGAGTAAGGACTCAACTTCTGCTGTGAGTCATTACTATTTTCTTCAGCCTCATTACTTCACCCTAAGATACGAGGAGAGTATTGTATAATGAATATAAAACTTACTCTTGTTATTTAATCAAAACCACCCTTGTTTTGTAATTTGTTGGTCTACAAAAATGCTTGTTAATGATACACGTCGAAAGTTTTTGTACACATGTAAGCTGCCATCCAATAATAACTAACGAGAATTTGTAACATTTATTTCAAATGAGCTTATGAAAATTCACATTTCTAATTATAAGTCCATAATTTTCAGCTCGTTATGAGCTTACCTTAATTAGTTGGGATAAGGATTAGATGATAATGATGAGGAATCTCCAATGTGTACTTGACATGTACTAAGAATCTTGGTGAAAGAAAAGAGGAAATCCACTAACTGGAAAGCACTTTGGCAGACAATCAAAGATGAAGGGCTGTTAATGCAGCATTATTTTATCCACTTATACATCTATGTTCATCATTAGTTACTAATCAAGAGGAGAAAACAATATTGAAGAGATTGATTTTGATTAAAATGAAAAATACCCATTAAGCATAACCATGTTAAAATGCTAATCATCACTTCAAAACTATGAAAATTTAGCCGTTATGCCCTTAGATATAGAGAATGAAAGAGCTCATCAAGAAAAGTACATGAATGAATGAGAGAGAGAGAGAGAGAGAATCATCTCAAGTTGATGAGAAATAGATGGGATGAAATGGGTCAAAAGAGGATACTATAGTAGCCGTTGGATGCTGCTCCACTATCTCTACGTACAATAGCCGTTGGATTACCATTATCTTCACCAAGAAAATCTCCCACCTCATTTTCTTCTTTTTGTGCTCCTTTCCTTCTCTATGTATTCTCTCTTTTTGCTTAAGAAGTTTTTTAATACTCTGGTTGCATGTGTTGCTTGATACACATGCATATAAAAATTGTACGCATGATATAAAAATAAATCAAAATTAAGCTAATATTTTGTTAGTTATAAATACATACTGGTGCCCATAATTCGGACGGTTACTTTTAATTAATAACATGCCACGTAAGCAATTTTTCAGTAATTTCTGAATGCGTGCGTATCATCAATCATACACTTCAGAGTATCAAAGCATTTCTCTTTTCTCTTTTTTCTTTTTTCTATTGCTTTTGTTTTCTTCCCATTTCGCTTTGTGGAATGTGCATTGCATGGAAAAAGCTAGACAATGCCATAACTCTGCGGGAGACCGGATCAGCGACGTGGCTCAATCAGATTCCTCCACGTCATCCTGTAGCGGAGGAGCAAAGCATTACTACTGCCATTGCCGTACACCCACCGCCTCGGGATTCGCGTGAGGGGGGTATCGCTATCGTGCGCTTCCTATCGTGTCAGGAATTTGATACTCCGTCAGAGCGTAAGAGTTGCTACTCGCGCACTTAGAGATTGTCTATGTGTGATATATTTATTCAAATTAAAACCGTCCAAATCGTGTCCCAGGAGTGGATAAATGGTCTACATTTTTTTTCAACGAATTCGACTGACTAAATTTTCGGTTTTTAAGTATTCAGTGGACGGATTAAACTGGAGTTAATCAATGGTTCAGGATCAACTGATTAATTTCAATTACGGATGGGTTTGGATTGATCAATCAATCTGATTGTTGAATGGTTAGCTTTATACAGCGGGCCACATAAATCAAACGGATTAGATTGAATTAATATTCTCCCAAGTGTAGAAGTTCTGAGTACGTGCGTATCGATCATCGTGCTCTATCCGAGTATTAAATGATTCCTCAATAGTCTGGCGCATTGCGTGCATTCTCTTTCTGTCCTCTCGACAACGTGACAAATGTCCTGATATTTTGAAACTGTCGCGATAATTTGGCTAAACGATATTATCGTAAGAGTATCGTGATATATTCATAATCAAAGGGCGTACTAATTTCCCTCGATATTATTGCTTTTTAATGTGAAAACCATATAGAAATTAAAATAATTTATTTTATTATTACATATTTATATTTATAAAATTTTCTAAATTATTATAAGCGTTTTAAATATTTTATTTTTGTTAGATTTTTCCATTAAAATCACGAGGAAATGAAAAATATGAAAATATCCCGTGAAATTCCTAAGCCGAGAAATTGCCCTAGAACCAGATACGTAACTGAGCTCCGGATTGCAGCTAACATGCGCCTCTTCTTTCCTACGCTTCATCGGATCTCCGTAGCGATTTGGCCACCCTGTCGTCTGGCCCTTGGAAAAGTGATTCCCACCAATCATCTGCTGGATGTGGGACCCACCACCTAAGCGTGTCCCTGGCGGCTCAGGTTAGCATGAACAGGACATGATTCGGTACGGTTCAGGAGCACATGTGCGCCGTAGGCCTTCTAAGCGCTGCTCATCAACGCACAAGAGATCCGAGGTTTCCGTCAGGTGGGCCCCACCACTTAGATTTTATGGAACTAAATCATCAAGAGAATAGGAGTCGCTGGGAAAAGTTGTTTCAGCCGTCCGTTTGCGGGATGATGAAAATCTCAGATCCATGTCCCAACTGGAAGCGGATTGGCTGGTGTAACACACACCAGCTGTATAGCTGGTGTATTGACGTCAGCAAGTTCTGTGGGTCACATCATGAGGTATGTGTTATATCCAAACCGTCCATCCATTTTTCGAGCTCGTCTTAATGCTTGAGACGAAAAATAACCAAGATCTAAAGATCAAGTGGACCACACTGCAAAATGCAGTGGGGGATTGAACGTCTACCATTGAAACCCTTTCGGGGTCGCAGAAGTTTCGGATCAATATGAAATTTTTTTTTACTCTTCATCCATGTATTTTTGACCTTATTAACAGATTGGATGGAAAATAAACGTTATTGTGGGCCCTACAAATTTTTTAACGATGAAAATCATTATCCCACCGCTATTTTTGGTGTGGTCCATTTGAGCTTTGGATATGATTCATTTTTTGATTAGTGCTCTAAAATGATCTCAAACAATGGATGAACGGTGTGGATATAATAAATACATCATTGTGGGGCCCATGTAACTTTGATCTCCTTTGAACCGTTCGTGCAACTCGGAGCTCGATGGCACGACACGTATCTACTCCAGCTATATAGCTTCCGTCCCAACTAATCACGTACGTACAAAACACTTGAGAGTCATGCAGAAGGTTGGGCCCACCGTGATGATGACAGGCGTGTAAGAAGCAAGAACACATGTTATGATGAATCAGATCGTTGGTAGATTCAATCTGTACCGTCCACTATTTTCACACAGGAAGTGGGTTGGTGATTTGACATTTTATACATATGGGATAAACTGTAGGACATTGTACGTTGGGATATTATTATATTTGCTAAAGTAACGATAGGTTCTATATTTCTTTCATTGATAATAGCTAAAAATTCTAACCGTTTGTTATTATTTCAATTAGGATTTGAAAGAGTGGATTAGAGAAATTAATGCATATTAAATGCACCTATAATAGTGTTTAATTATCTAAATCAGAATTTCCGAAAGACGGGCTAAAATATGGTATTTAAATAAAGATCGTATTTCCTTTCTGAGAGGTGATATAATTGTATTAGTGTCTATAATTGATTTCTTCCTTGTAATACTAATTGATAGGGTTTTATTGGTAAGTGCTACAGGATTTCGTGCATCGGAACCCACAATCATAGACACAAATCCGTTAGTATGGAATATTTTCTTCTTTTTTTTTTCTAAGTTAAATCCCCTAGTATATGAAAGAATGAGGAGATGTTTCGACTCATATTCCTATTAATGTAATTTCTATCACAGATGGATGAATATTCCTATCTGTAGATCTATTCAACGTTGGAATCCGTCCTGCTATTAATGTGGATATTTTCTTCTCCAAAGTAAGATTTACGGCTCAAATTAAAGCCATGAAACAAGTAGTTGGCAAATCAACATTTGTTTCGTATTGAAATTTATTGTTTGTTAATGAGATATGGATGACATGGATATTGATTGAAATTGATACATTCCTATGCTAATTAACTTATAACTACACGAATTTTATAGGAATCATGAATCATACACAAAACTAGAGCTGTGCATGAGTCGAACTAGTTAAGCTTGGCACAGGTCGGCCAGTGGCTAACCCCAGCTCGAACTTGGCTCGGCTCAATCCTCGAGCCTATTTGGTCAGCTCATCTCAGTTCGATTAGCAGTTCGGCCCAGTTCAAACCGAGTCCATGTGGTTGCGGGATGCAAACTAGGAAGCGAAAGACAGTGGCCCCAACACAAACTAGCCAAGTGGCGTTGGGCATTGTGGGGCCTACCATGATGTATGTCTTTTATCTACACGATACATCCATTTTTTCAGCTTATTTTTAAACACGAACCAAAAAATGAAACAAATCTAGAGCTCAAGATCATACCACAGGAAACAGTGGGTAATTAAAAGCCCAACATAAAAAACTTTTGGGGGCCCATATAAGTTTTGGATGAAGCTGATACTTGAGTTTTTCCCTTCATCCAAATCTACGTGACATTATCATCAGATTGTATGGCAAATAAACATTACCATAGGCCATTTGAAGGTTTCAACAGTTGATGTCATTATCCCCACTGTTTCCAATGGTGTGGTCCACTTGAGGTTCAAATCTGCTTCAGTTTTGGGCTCATAACCTTAAATGAGCTGAAAAACTTAATAGAGAGCATGGATTTAAAAAAAACATATGCATCACGGTACGCCCCGCAATGCCCAACACCACTTAATTGGCTGGTTCTGGGTCCCTACCCAATACACTTAGGGGTCGTTTGGATGCCTGTAAATTTTTTAGTTGTAAACACATTATACATTAAAAGAGTTTCAAGTGTAATTGATTTACATGCTATTCCATTTGATTTTTAAGTGATAATCTGTTTACAGGTAAATAAATTGTTTGTTTGGCTAGTCGGTAAAGTGTTTACAATGAATAAAGTAGGTATTCATACCATAGAGCTTGGTTGGTGAACCTTCCAAAATATGCAAATCACATAAGAAAGACTTGATTTTTTAGGGCCCTAAGAGAGCATTAAAGCATGCACACACCAAATGGATTGGATGTCTTCTACCCATCACGATGGGCCTTAAATGCAATCTAGAAGTTTTTAATGGCGAACATGTCATCCTTCCCTTGTGTGGTCCCTTTAATAATTGGCGATTTTTTTTTAGGGTCACATGAGAGCATGAAGGGAAGTACATCATGGATAGATTGGATGTCCCATACACATTACGGTGGGCCCCACATATTAAGAGTATATATTAACTATTGTGTTCTAACATGTATAATATTCTTTTAGATGTAAAGACTTTACCTGTAATATATAATATGGCTTTTTATCTAGTTTCAGATTACAGCTAAAAGCCATAATCTGTTTACAACTTTAAAGCCTTTATAGGCAAATACATGCATCCAAACAACCCCTGTAATCAAATTACTTATAATTCCTTTACAACTTAAGGACTTTGCAGGCATCCAAATGACCTCTTATAGTATACGGTTCCAAAGACGCTACTTATACATTATTCTATGTCGTTTGTTGCAAACTGAGTTCTGATTAAGTATAATGGTTGATACAGTATCACTAGGAAATTGTTTAGATGGCATATATTTATTTAGACTCGACTTGACCATGTTGTGGTGAGATTCAACGCTTAGTAAGCTAACACGTGGTGGCACCACCGTATTTAAAATATTACGAAATCCTTAAAGCAGATACAATCGGTAAGAGAATATTGTGAAATATAGGGAGGGCTATCACTAGAAACACATATCACACATATGAATAAAAGTTGTCACCAGATATGTGGCAAAATAAGAGGTTATAGGCACTATAATAGCCCAAAGAGTACGTTTACAGTCACCTTTTTAACTAGTGGTGATCCTTCTCACAAAACATAGAAGAAGTTAAGTAAATACACATGTGGAAGAATAATTGAAATGTTCTAGGATACACGATTAGTTAAGGGAGTAATCAATAATAACACATGGTGAAACATAATTAGCCACGCATGTCCTGAAGTAACTTGATTACACAAAAATCATGAAGACACATCTCAAGATAGAAATATAATGTGATTGACTGATTACAAAAAGATCTCAAAGACTCATATTAAGTTACTAATATAATTGGTCATGTTTATTAATTGGTCAATTAATCCAAAGAAGATCATGTAGGTTAATTTCAATACAAGTCTTTAGCAAACTGCCTTAAAAACATTTATAAATTCAACGGAGGATGAAGAGCACGGGGCCCACATCACTCCAATTCAACACAACACTACTCTTTTAAAATATGCAATCCAAAAATTGTATGGATTGTTTACAATGATGCGTGCGGAAACTTGACAGAGTTATAAAATTATGGCCAAGTCCTAAAGGAAGTAATTAAGACCAATTTAAAAATCTACAATTAAAATTTAATTATCTATTTAAATAATGTACCAATTTAAATAAGGTAAAATAACACTAAGGCTTTAAAGACAAAGTGAGTCTAATCATGCAAACCATAAAGGGTATGCCAATCAAGCAACTAGTCTATACAAGATAATGAACTTGCATGTACTTTGCAAGTTAAGTGTTTAGTATTTAATTCAACTTAAATATTCATATAATTTAACTAATCAAACACATAATCGTGAATAGAATTATGCTCAAATGATAATCGTAAACATAAACATGTATAGTGGTCCAATTTCCCTGCTCTACTTCCAGCAAATGTACTCTCCTCAAGTGTACCAATATTTATTATCTTATGAGTTTTCAATAGGTTCACCCCTAACCTTTACAAATGTACACTCTCGTCAGAGGCCTACACAAGGTTTTATAAATGCATCCTCATGTTGGAGGCTTACATAAGAACTTACATCCGTACTCCTCCGTGTTAGTGGTGATACAATCCTATACAAGAACCTACATGGTTTTGAGTCACAAACTCTATAGTCAATTCTATGCAATTAAAGAGTATGTGGACTCTTACAATTAACAACTTACTTGTCGAATTGAGCCCATTTGTAATGCCTTCTTGAGATGCTTGATCTATGCTATCTAATGCTTCAATCGGCTTCTCTCATGCTACCCCGATCTTTGATACAAATGCTTCAATTCCTTTGATCGGCTACCTTACATACGATACTCAAATAAGGCTATCAAGGTAATGGGATAAGTTTGGTTGAATCTCTTAAAAGTAAAGGCTTAGTTGGTTTTCAAATGAGAATTCACATAAATGGGCATAAAGAGGTTTAAAATATATAGATTTGTCTATTGGCCGGATTCGTGTCTATCCTCTCAATAATGCAAGGAAATAAGATTATTTTCATAAAGAGCTTGAAATGCTCATAAGAGTGATTAAATACATGCAAGATGACTTGGATCCTTTTGGGTAAGACTTCTAAGTGTTGAGAAGTATTGAGATACAATTGGGCTTCTAACTTACTCAAAAACTATCAAAGAACCGAATGCCCATTTTATATAAAAAGTTTTCCAATGGCTATAAAACGGCTAGATAACGGATCTGTCGATGGGATCAAAAGGCTATTCGATGGGATCGAAAGTTCTTCAAGAAAATTCATAAATTTTATGATTAGTTGCTAGATTGTTTCATCAATCTTATCGATCTGGTCTTCAATGTCATTGAGACCCATCAACATATTGTCAATAGGATTAGGGACCACTCGAAAGTCGTTGTTTTGGACAATGTATATTATACCATCTTTGCACCTCTTATAGCTAAACTTATCATGTTCCAATTTGGCTTGTAAAGCTATGTTATGATCAATCAAGTTTACCTATAAAGGTTAGAATTATATAAATGCTAAGTTAATTTGTATCTAAGGTTATGATCACCAGGGCACCTCAATTTACATTTTCTTCACTCCGTGATACTTTAAGTCTTCGTGTGTTTTCGGTATTCAGCATCTAATGGCTCAACTGACTCATTGACACATAGACGCACGTGATTAATAAACAAGTGCATAAATTAGTATACTAATAATCTTCCCCTTTGTGAATTACATGACCAAAACTAATCTAGACCTTGTCATTGTTTATATTAATGACAAACCAAAATGACTAAAATATTATATGTTAAATATAAAGATTTACAACTCAAATACACAAATACATGTAACACTTGCATTGCTTCCCATTAAATGTCCCCCTATCTCCATCAATTTCATTCAACAACAAATAAATCATGTAAAATAATATTCAATTTGTTTTGGTGGGACTAGATCTTTCTCCTACATTTGTCAGTATTTGACAAAAATTCAATTTTATAGATATACTAATTAAGCACAAAAAATGGAAGCTCTATAAATAAGAAATATATCTATAAGTATATACTAACAAGTGAATGTATGGTGCGTATAATATTAAAACATAGAGCATGCATATTATGGTCATTAAAAAATATATATCATTTGAAATGACAATGACCAATGATAATCTAATAATAAACATGTGATACTTAAAATTAAATAACTTTAAAGCTAAACTATAAAAAAGAAAATGATGCTATAATCTTTGAATATAACTACAAAACACAAAATAAGGCTCTAATCCTTAGATATACATATACGCTTACAAAATGAGGCTCAATCCCTCATATTTAGCAATAATCTCACATATATCTTCAACATCACCTATCCCTCTTCACCACCCACATGGGTGTGAATTCTCTAGCACCCATGTTAGTTTCGAAAGAAATGTTTCTTCTCTACTAGGGGATCATGTTCGGTATGAAGATTTCTTCTTTATTTCCTATCTTTGTGGTTATTGTCCTAACTAAGAATTTTTCTACTATGTTTAGTTAATAGGGCAACATTTTTCATTAACTCTCTCATATGGTGTGCATTTTTAAAGGGGATGTGAACTTCTTCTTTTTCGATGATCATCTAAGAGGACTCTTCTTAGAATATATCATTCTCTCAGTCCGAATAAATTTACATATACAATTCAGGACTGAGATGAATTGTCAGTTTTTATTAATTCAGCATTCAAACCTCATATGGCATATTTCTCCACACAATTGGTACATGGGAGAGGATTTAGATTTACTCCTTGAACCTATAAAATCCTTTTGAATTACCACTTGGACAGATGTTATAACATGAACATTCCTATTATTTCTAATACCTCTATTATCCTCAAAAGGTTTATTCATATTGAAAATTTTACCTATATGTTCATTTTGAGCAACCTTAACAATAGTTAGATAAGATTCAAGTTTGAAAACTTGAAGTTTTATGTTTTGATTTTTAAATTTAACTGTATCAAGTTCTAATTCAATGCCCGAGCATCTCCTTAAAATCTCATCAATGTTAGATTTAAGATTTTTCTTTTCTTGTGTAAGGAATGAAATTTCATATTCTACTTGTTCTAATCGGTTAGCCAATTTAATCTTTTCAGCCTTTATCAACCTCATCATCCTTATAATTTTTATAATTTTCTTGAAAAATTGATCATAAACATCTTGCACTTTGACATTTTCATCCTCATCCTCTTCACTATTAGAGAAAGATATCTCTTCTTTATCTGATAGGTTATGATCGGACACTTCTCTCATGTCTTTAGGTATAGAGAGAGTAGAGGTGTTAGAGACCATTAAGGTGCGCATGGATCTAAGGTTTCTGACACTATTAGATTTTCTAAAATTTGAATTAAAATCTTCAGACTCATTCCATTTTTCCTACCAATACATTTGGACATGAGAAGGCTGCATGACCATAACCCTTACAAATGTAACAACGGATTTCTTTTGACTTTTTAAAAGATCTACCTATATATATACAATTAAAATATGTACCCTCCATATCACAACTTTTTCTATTATTAAACATGATTCTAAAGCTCTTTTGAATCAACTCTAGGCGGTTACACCCTTCAAGAGTTACCCACTCTAATACCAATTGAAATTGGGTGAACTGTCTACCACAACGTATGCGAAAACTTGGCAGAGCTACAGAATTATGGTTAAATCTTAAAAGGGGTTATTAAGACCAATTTAAAAATCTATAATTAAAACCTAATTAATTACTTAAACAATTTACTAATTTAAATAAGGAAAATAACACTAAAGCTTCCAAGCCAAAGTGGGTCCAATCACATATGCTATAAAGAATATACCACTTAAGCAACTAGTTCATACAAGACAATGAACTTGTATGTGCTTTGCGAATTAAGTACCTAGCATTTAATTCAACTCAAGCATTCGTATGTTTTAACTAATCAAACACATAATCAATAATAGAATTGTTTTTAAATGACAATTGTAAACACAAGTATTTATAGTGGTTCGATTTCCATACTCCACTCCCAATTGACGCATTCTTCTTGAGTATACTAGTATTCACTATATTATGAGTTTTCAATAAGTTTACTCCTAATCTTTAAAAGTATACACTCCTACCAAAGGCCTACACAAGGTTTTTTAAATGAACACTTCCATCGGATGCCTATACAAGGATTTAATATACGTACACTCCTAAAGAAGGCGTACGTAAGGACTTATGCACGTACTCACCTATGTTGGTAGTGATACAGTTCTGTACAAGAACCTACACGAGTTTGGGTCATAAACTCTATACTCAATCATACACAAAAGTATGTGGATTCTTACGATTGACAAGATTACTGTAGCAATCAACTGTAGTAGTCACCATAGGATGTCAGCTCCACAAGAAGACAAACCAAAAAGATTACTGTATCAATCAACTGTAGTAGTCACCGTAAAAGCACGAAAGTACTGTAACAACCAGCAGATAATTGTAAAAAAAACAAGTATAATTCCCTTCAAGCATCTTCCAAGCAACTTTTCGATTTTAACTAAGCTCAAATCCGCAGTCTATATAAAGTTCTCTCCTCCATAAAAGGAAGTATCACTCGGTTACTTTCACTCATAGTTTTCAGAGAAATAAAGCCTCTTATACTAACTCAATCCCTATAAAATAAATGTAACCCTACATCATGTATCTCCATAAGCTTGTAATTTCTTCTAAACAAATTTAATTTGTAAGTATTTATTTTACAATCTTTGTATTAAGTCTTGTAATCTTTTTACTAAGATAAATTTTCATTATTCAAAATTTTAAGCATAAAATGCCTCTTTATATTCCTTTAAGCATTTTCCTTTTCATTTTTATGTTTTTAGGATATATAATTTATTGGTGTTACAAAAAATGATATTTTCCCCAATAGTCATTTTAATATTATTATTTCTTATAATAATACCAGTAGGATTAATTATTTTATTCAAATTATTATATATCTTAGAAATTATTACTTTTAAATTACTTAATCAGTAAATTACTTATTATAAAAAATGATCATAAGGGTCAGGACGGTATTAGAGTCAGTTGACATAACTGTTCTTCACTATACACCACACAATTTTGTACTGTAGCACAGGTTGCTACTGTAGCAAATAGTGTTTTCCGTGATCAACACTGTTTTATGATTAATATTTAGATCGATCTATTGTTCTAAGGTGTGGACTCGAACTGGCTCTGGGAAAGAGGATGCCACATGGCCGCAAGGGACCCATAATTGAACAGTAGTCTCTAAACAGTATTATAAATAGTGGTATGGTGGATAAGCTATTTCGTAGCAATGGCAGTACCTCACACAGATCAGAAGCAAGTTCTTCATCTATATTGGATGATAATATAATAAATAGTTCTCAAATAAATTATAAAAATATAGATAAAATTTTGATAAATTGAAAACTGTTGAAAATACCAAAAAAAAAAATATATACAAGATAAAACATTCGAATTTATGTCTAATTATGCTATCAAAAGTAGATAACAAACTATAAGATTAAATAATGAATATAAAATAATAAAATTATTTTAAAAAAAAATAATTATAAAACATTTAAAAAAGAAATATAGTTATCTTCATCTTAGATTAGTACAAGTAACAGTTAAACCATTAACTAGAAATGAATTAAATGTTAGAACTCTAATATGTTTAAGAAACTGTAGACATTTAAATTTTCATGACTCTTTATTAGGAATTATACAATCTAGTTTATTTAATGGACCAATTTATTTCAATTGTTATCCAAACTTTTCTTTAAGTTTAAAAGATTCCAATATTTTACATGCACTAACACTTAATATTAAAACAAGTGGATAACAATTAATGGATGAAAATCTAGCATTAGCATTAGTATATCGAATTCATTATAAAGTTATGAATACTAGTATAGTACCAAAAGCTATTAAAGGAAGTCATAAAGGTCAAACTATATTATTACAAACAGATATAAATAAAGCAAATACAGTAGTACCAAAAGCAATAATATGGAATCAAATTCAATTACCACAAAGTTGAAATTTAACACAATTACAACCTCCTCAACAAGTAGATAATAGAAATTTCGAACAAATAATTAAGCATTTAGATAGATCAGTAAAAGTTCGATTTAACCCTACTAAACATGTCACATTAAACATACAAGATATCAATAGTAGTAAACGATAATAATTTTCAAGAGTAGAAACACCACAGACTCAAAAAGAAATTATAAAAAGAAGTAGATGATTATATGATGAAATAAGAACTAATATTATAGAAGGACCTATAATACAAGGAACTAGAACATAGTCTAACATTACTCAGCCATAGTATACAATACATCAGGAAGATCAAGATAATTTATCACCAACACAATCACAAATGGATCGAGGAATATTTGTAATAGAAAAAAAAAATTACTCTAGATAAACAATTTATAAGTAATGAGTTTAACCAAAACAATAATAAACAAAATAGGAAAAAAAATTATATAATATTTTCACAACAATATAAATAAGATTATATGGAAAAATTACATTTTAAATGTTATAGACAATATAAAAAAAATATCTCATTCTTTCAATGGTTTAATAATTGACGCAATAAATCCTATTCTTCACACTTAGGGCCTATTTGATTTTCCAGTGCACTGGTAAATACCAGGTAAAAGAGTAATAATTATTTCTCTGTATATTTACAAGGCATCTGATTTAACTACTTCTTTTTTTACACGGAAACCGAAAACATTACAAAATATATATGGGTCCCACTGTGATGCATTTCACTTACCCACACCGTTCATCCATTATGCCTTTTAAATTTATAGTATGAGCAAAAAAATGAGGTATATTCAAAACTCAAGTGGACCACACCATACGAAAACAGGAATCCAATATTTACCGTTAAAAACTTTATGAGGCCACTGTTTCTTTTGGTGTGGGCCACCTGAGTGTTGGATCATCCTCATTTTTTGGCTCATGCCTCAAAATATTGTGGTAAAACATATGGACGGAATTGATATATCATATGCATTACCTTGAGGTTCAAAAATTTTAAATAGCTATTTGAACCAGTTCTCAATGCAAAAGTTTCCCTGGATTTTCAAACGGATGAAATGGTAATAATTACCCATTTCCTGGGTATTTACCCAAGCTCTTGGAAATCAAACATGCCCTTAAAGCCTAAATAAGTAAATGTAACTACAAAAACAACTCAGGAATGGAAGACAATAGAAAATAAAACTACTACTTCCATACATTCTCCTTCAGATGCAATTCAATTAAATATAAAAATACCAAAATTCAAGTTACACCTTTTAGAAGTATACAAAACAGTGAATTAATTAATCCAACTAACTTTACCATAATGAAATGAGTAAAAATTATAATACACCAGAATAATTATTTTAATCAATACTTACAAACAATAGGAGACCAAATAGATAAAATAGAAAATGTTACAAATAAGATACAACACGTAACTGAAAATTTATATAATACTTCACTAGACTATACTTCTATAGAGTTTTCATCTAACGTTAATAACCAAGCACATCTATTTAAACCACATGAATTCTTCAAAACTATGCAATTTGCTCCTAAAGACTCAACAGAAGAAATGTTATAAGAAATCATAAAAAAATTAGCTAATATATCTATTCCCGAATCAATCAAAATACCGGTAAACATATATCTCATTTAGAAATAACTCACTCTGATCTAGAATTTAATGAGATTAAATATATCACTCATTTCCCTACATCTAGAAATTATTATTCTAGACTCAATCCAATTGATTTACAATTTGAAGAACGTAACCAAATTACTCAAAGTAGCTCTATATACAAATGGAGCATAAACGGTGCGTCCGAGTATAATATCGTTAACGTAGTTCATGAATTAATGACCATAGTAGCTACTGTTTACAAATGAAATAGAGGCTTCAATGATTTTACTGACGCTCAATTATTAGTCTCAGGCTTTACTAGCCAACTTAAAGGCTGGTGGAATAATTATATATCATTACAAGATAGAGAATGCTTATTATCCACTATTAAATTAGAAATAAATGGACAACCTATTTTATGTTGGACGTAAGCCAGTGGGGCCCACTGGTGAGTAATCACTAGTGAGTGGGTCCCACGAGTTTTGGCTTTTTTCGGTCTTTTTCCTCTTCTGTTATATTTCAAATTCAACTTTGAATTTGATTTATGATAGGAAATAGGGATAAGACCGGATGATGTGGCCTTATCCCAATCCCACCCAAACTCTCCATCCTCTATCATAAAAAGGAGTGTGCTTCTCTCATGGAACGCATCGAATCATACGATAAACCGAGAGCATACTGAGAGAGAGAAAGTGTGCACAATAGTTTGTCCACTTTAGCTTGTCCTTAGGACGATCTGATCCACAGATTGCTATCCGAGACCACTTATACTATAGGATCAGAGGTGTGAATAGATCCATCTGCTCCAGTAGTAGATAGGCGGGCCGTTGGAGCATCAATCTTCAGCTTTGTGAGGGTCCCAATCATCATGTAGACCATCAGATCTTGAGGGCTCACCTTCCGCATTTTTCCTACAGCGGTATCAGAGCTATTTAACGGCGGATCTCCGAATATTATCATCTAAAAGGTAAGTGACCCATCTTTTCCTTTTGGATTGGCATAATAGGTTCACCATCTGATCATCGTGAATATGATCAGATTAACATGTTGCATAGATCTGATTAACATGTTACATAGATCTGATTATCATGAATATGATCTGATTAACATGTTGCATAGATCTGATTAACATATTACATAGATCTGATTATCATATTACATAGATCGTATTAACGTAGATCTGATTAACGTGTTGCATAGATCTGATCCATGCAATCCGGGATCACTTTGCGATCTGATTAACGTGTTACATTAATCTGCCAGATGTACATCAGCTATATTACAATCAGGTCACACATATGGCAGATTGTCATGTTGAAGTGCATATAGAATATCACATTGCATATGCAATACGTTATATAAACATGTTGAAATGATGTTAAACACGTTATATAAACATGTTGTAGTGAGATGTTGTACATGTGTACATCTGACGTTAAACATATTGTACACAATACATGAGGCCACGTTACACATGTTGTATCTGTGTTGAACACGCCACGTTACATGTGTTGTATACGTTACATGAGTGAGAGATCTGTGTTGCACACGTTACTTGAGGCCATTTTCAGATCAGTACACGTTACTACACCTCACCTAAAAATACAGCAATTGTAGTTGTATTCAACAACCACACGTTGCAGATACTATTCAATTACACCACAATGGTATTACCTCTTGATATTGCAACACATGTACAATATTGTGTTGATATTGATGATATTGTGTTACCTAATAATATGTAACATCCTCGATTTTCACTGTTTTGGATTTCCAAAAATCCTTAAAAAAATTTTTTATTAACTTATAATATCACTTAACTGACCATTAGCATCCAACGTTAGCTTATACACGAGTGGTCCTGTCTGGTCATGATCAGACTATGTGCAAGCCATCAAGCCAGGTAGCCCGATTACACTTAACAACAGCCCGTGTGGGCCGCCCAGCGACCGAGGAAGGTTAGAAAAATCTAAAAATTTAGGAAATCATAGATCTCACTGGGCTTGTAGTCCATCGCGGACTGCGGACCCAGTGAATACCCAGAACTGGGATCTGGCGCTTGCCCAATGCGCCCCACCAATGCCAGATTGGAATCTGGCACTTACAAATAAAATCGGGATACGAGGCGTTCCAGCCGTCGGATTTCTTCCAAATTTACGGTCAAGGTTTGATGTATTTTTCTACGCCCGTCCACCAAATCTGGGGCCCGATCGTGGCACGGTGACCGTTGATCACAAATCGGTCCCGTACGACCAAACCCCATATCCGATCACCTCCAATTTTTGCATGGCCCTTCATCGAGCCATGGACCACTTATCGTATAAATTTCATGGTCAGAGGGCCACCAGAAATGCCCCATCAATCAGAATGGACCCCACGAGGCCATTTAAAGATAGGAACCGTATGATCGAATCCTACATTCGCTCATCCGTTTGTTTCCAAACTTTGCATGGCCTCTCATCAGGCCATGAAGGACTTGTTCTATAAATTTCGTGACCAGAGACCCATCAGAGTAACTCTGTTACTCTTTTAGCCTAAAACCGACGATTTAAAGTAATCACGACTAAATATCCACTTTCACTAGTTATAAATAGGTCACGCTCTGAACATAGTTAATCCAAACCCTAATCATTGCTCACGGAGAAATCTTGCCACAAAATTCATTCCAGAATGCCCTGATTTTCCAAACAAGCTCTAGACCGCTCGTTGGTGGGCCCCTAGTTCCAAAATTATAGAGTAAAGTCCATCTTACTGGGCTCGACACCCATCGCGGGAATCGGACCTGGGTAATGCCCAGAACCGCTCAACTTGAACCATAGGACGAGTGCATGAGATGTGCAAATACCCTAAAGAAAGGAGCTGAAACTTAAGTGAATTAGGTCGTCCACTCTCATGTAAAGTTGAGGATTTCAGACCATCGGTTTACGACCAAACTTCACACGTGATGTAGGGATATTTCCCTGCTCATATCCGTATAGCCGCGGCCCCGATCGACTATCGGTGACCATTGAATAGACTTTTAATCATATCTGTCGATTGGCGCATCCAAATGGCGGGACGATCATATTCACACGTAGACCATCACTAAGGCCAACTATCCAACGGTGGGTATCGACTCCTACACCCTTTAGTGGGCCCTAGAGCTTGAAAGACCCTCATATAGGTCTAGTATAGTTAAAAACCTACCCCTTGGGGCCATTTGCACAAAAATTGGCATTATAAAAGGTCCTATGTGGGTACCCCCTCTCCCCATACGAATTTGCCCTAAAGAAGAGAAAGAGAGAAGAGAGAAAATGGAGAAAAAAGAAAGGTGAAGGTGAGCAAGGTGGACTCTCAATCAAGGTGGGGCCCAAGAGGATCAAACCCACAACCTCCTACACCTTCTCCAAGAAGGATCCCTCATCCACGGCCGCTCTTTCATCCCGTTGGGCATCTAGGTAAGATCCATCACCAAATTTCCTTGAAACCCTTGTAATGAAGGGGATTTGCATGGGAATCTAACATGTGATGGTTGCTCCTAGGATTCCGGCCGTTCTACACCAAGATCCACATCTCCTAGGTCTTCCCAGTCTTCAACAAATCCGAAGGTGGCAGACTATTGTTCTTAGGTGGCCTAGCACTAATTGTAGTACGAATTTAATGATTTTATATGTTTGAATGATGCCCTTGGAGAGTCTAGGGAATTTTTAGGAATTGTTGGGTTGTTGAAATTGTATGAAATTGTATGTCATGTTGATTTCCTCATATGATGTGTTCTTATCTCTCACATGATTTGATATGAATTGATGATCTCATGTTATGTCTTGTTTGGTTTTCTTCACATGATGTTGCCCTAGCATGTATGTCTTACTAATCCTTGTGCAATTTGGCTCTATGAGATGTAGGAAGTGCTTAACTCCTCATTAACCCACACAACACACATGCACTTGAATTTTACACATTGTAGCTTTGCTTGGTAAGAATTATGAGTTCTATATTGAAAAATATGAATGTGTGATATTGCATCTGCTAAATGATAACCTTGTTAGTTGATATGTTATGAATCACCATTCAAACTCTTTGGTTGGTCAGAAATATAAGGAGAACGAAGGCGGCCCCGTCGATAAGACTGTCTTGAGGCTAAACTCATGAATTTGGGCGGGTGTGTTCGGGTGGCTGTAGTTCGACTACATGGTCTCTTGTGCCCGAGGTCACTCGTCTCACGCTCGCTTGACTCGTGCGGTCTAGCCTACTATCTGATAACCCTGTTGTTAATCCTGTGTGTACTTACATATGTATGGATCCTGAACCACCCTACAACCGTTGTAGCTCATCAAAAATCTACTTGAAACTGGTCCACAGCCTCGTGAGCCGGGCATGGTGGAATGGGACACTATGTCCGAGCTGTCGGCCTACGCTGGGGTTACCGCGCCTCCCGTAGTGACGCGAGCGATCCTTTCCTTTCGGCACTCCTCATGTGCTTGGTGTCGGGGATGAGGAACCCGACAGGATCACGGACTGCGAGGTCTCGGCCTCACTCGTTGATGGGGTCTTGGCCTCGCAATCAGCTTAGGACATTGATACGTAGGGTGAATCAGAATCCCAACCTACTGGATGAATGGACTTAACTAATAACTCAGCTAACACGATCGCATTACACGCATTAGTTAGGGTGGAGACTCGGAAGTCGAGGTCGCTCTGAGGGAGTGTTGTCATATGCCATCGTTAGATGGAGTCGCTTGAGGGAATGTTGTGGCGAGGGCATGCATCATATCATCCCGCATGTATGCATTTTAAATAAGAGTTATTAGGTGTTGATTGTCTGCTTTTCATTAAGTTCATATTACAATTGATGTCTGTTGTAACTTGAGACCAATAGTTCACACTGAGTTGATCACTCACTCCCACTCTGGGACGGTGTTTTAAAACAACAACCAGACTCATTCATATATGCAGGTGACTCAGGGCATGAGGAGCCTGGCGAGGCGAGCTTAGACGAGGAGGACGGGCTCTCCTACTTGCAGCTGATGGGCGGCTCTCCATCGGCTTGATCGGGCTGGATTTGGATTTGTTGAGCCGCGGGCTTAGCTTTATTCTTTTTGAACATAGCCTTCTTTTGTTGTTCTATTGGGTAACGCGTTGAGCGACCCTTTATTATTTTTGGACCTGTATATATGTGAGATATCCTTCATTTCAGTAGACTGGTGTGATTGTGCTTCGTGCCTCAGGTAATTCCAAATTGCGCAGTTAAATTTGATTAATCATAAAAACCATAAATGCATGATAAGTGACACTCGGGAACTCGGGAGTCGAGCTTATGCACGACCCCCGATTTTCCGGGGAGTTACATAATATAGCCTCACGTGTACAATGTT
The DNA here is from genome assembly GCA_021015155.1 of Magnolia officinalis. Lineage (NCBI taxonomy): Eukaryota > Viridiplantae > Streptophyta > Magnoliopsida > Magnoliales > Magnoliaceae > Magnolia > Magnolia officinalis. Next base: position 38,827 of record JAJHSJ010002212.1, read on the forward strand.
GATACTATCTTACATGTTACCTCATGAAATTATAGCAACACATGTAACGTGTTGTACTAAAACATGGTATTACTATATAATACCGTGTTGCCGTACACGAAATATCACATTGCCGTGATGGAATTGTACATTGTTGTACATGTTGATGGCTATTGTACATGATGTACATGCAACGTTGTACATGCATGGCCACATGTTGTACATGTTGTACATCCATGCCACATGCTAAATGCCCATGTTTGTTACAACACGTGTACAACAAGTAGTATTTGTGTTATAACATAATATCTCAGCCATGTGTTGTACAGCGAAGTGTACATCTCAGCAACGTGTTGTACATCTATGCCACACGTTTCTATACATCTGTTGAAAAATGATGTACACGTTTCTATACAATATATTACATGCGAGTACAGCAACTATGTTTTATTTTTGCTAATTCCACATGTGTAGATCTGTTGAAGGATGATAGACACATTAATATTGTAGTTTCCTTCATAACATTTTCTTCACTGTTGATCAAGAGATCATTAGTGATAGAAGTGATCATCAACCATGATGATCAATGTTGATGAAAGGATCCATCATCAACAATGATCATTAACGGTGATGATCAGATCCATCTCTAATGGACATGATCACTAGTGAAGATTGAATTCTCTTTATATTTAGCACTTCATTTTTTCTTTCTGATGATGATGTTTATATGTGTGAAATAATTAGGCTTGATGTGTTTAGATCTAAGCCCTCCTTATTTTTCATTTGAATATAAACAAAAACTTAGTGCTAGAATCCTCTTTAAAACTAAGGGTTGTGTATAACCTGAGTGGGAGTTTAATCTCCTTCACCAAATGATGCATGCAACCAAATAATAGAAGGTTGCATGTTATGCAATTATAATTTTATAAAAGTACCAATTTCATCTTAAATAGAGAACTTGATTGTTCTACACCGCCCATTCGGGTATGTGGACTTTCAGATCTCGCTAAGATGTATTGACTACTTTTATATTATGAAAATTTATATAACGCGTAGAAATGCTGATGATTAGTGTCAATACCTTAGATCTTAGCTAAGTAGTGATACTCATGCATGTAGAGATGACCACCAAAGTGTTGATCGCTGAACAACTAAAAGGACAACATTCGACGACAACAACTATGAAGACTGGTCCGCGCGGCGTGCAATGCCTTCTGGACGAGACGACATATCTCACACACTAGATGTAATTCAGGAGGAACCCATCTTGACTGAAAACGGAAATTTACAAGAACATAGGGTTGCGATGACTCACTACAATAAATGCCGAAAATAAAAATCGTCGAGCCCATAATGTCCTTCTTAGCACTATGCACAAAGAACTCATACCTACGTTATGAAGTGCATGAAACTGTAGGAAAAATCTGGGAAGCACTGACACATGCCTATACGTAGAAGTCAAATGCGAGAGTTAGGGCAATGGAATTAGAATTCCAGAGTATAGGATGCCTGTCGGCTGCCCCATCAAAGATCATATTCGTAAGATGAAGTAAATGATAGGTGCCCTTATAAATGTGGTGGTGTAAATTGACTGAAAATCAGAAGATTATAGCCATGCACCGTTCTTTGCCTGAATCTTGGGCCCAAATCAAAAGAATTCTGAACCATATTGATTCTATCACTACGTTCAGAGACTTTTGTGGCCACTTGGTACGTGAGGTTGAAATGAATGCAATCAGCCAGGTTAGGTTCGGTCAGGGCCTTTGTAGCAGAGACCCATAAGCGGAAGCTAACAATAAACGGTCTAAGCTCGCAAGAAGAAGGCAAAGAAGAATAACCAAGAACAGAAGACCACGACACCTGATCCAAATCTCAAGAAGGGGAACGGAAAGAAGAAGCAGAAAAAGACAAATGTAATGTGCTGTGTCTGTGGAAATTCTGGCCATTATGCTCGACAGTGCGCCCATAAAAAGACGGTAATTTCTCAGTCACTAGATACTTTGTATGTAGGCGTTTGTTCTGAAATCCTTTTCGTTGATACTATATCTAACGAATGAATTTTGGATTCATGCGCAACAAAGCACGTGACAAGTAGTCGTCGAGGACTCGAGGAATTCCGGCTTGTAGCCAAGGGGAGTTACAAGCTATACATGGGCAATAACACTGTTGAAGACGTACAAGGGATTGGCGTTTTCCATCTTCGTATGCGCATAGGGCGAACAATAATACTCCGTGATATTCTATATGCACCGGGGATGCGTCGAAATTTAATTTCTGTTTCTAGGTTATTAGCTGATGGTTTCGATATTCGATTTTTTGGGGCAAGAGTTTCTTTGAGATAGAATAACCTCATCTTCGCATGGGGTAATTTACTTTTAAAATTTATTCATTCTAGATGTAGATGTGATAATGTTCATCTTGCTTTATCTGCTATGTCGAATGAAAATGTAGTATCTAAATCTCAAAAATGGCACGCGAGGTTAGGTCACACAGGAAAGGATCGTATGAAAGACTAGTACGTCTGGTATGTTAGACTCCTTATCCAAAATTGATTTGCCATTATGTGAACATTGTGTGTCCGGGAAGACTTCGCGAAGAAACCATTTCCCAAAGCGGCTAGGTCCAAGGACACACTAGAGATAATCCATTCAAATATCTGTGGACCCTTTTAATGTACATGCTAGAAACGGATCAGTCAATACTTTGTCACTTTCATTGACGATACTCGCGCTATGGTATGTGTATCTCATCTCACAACAAATCTGAGGCTTTTGATTATTTTCTTAAATATAAATCTGAGGTGGAAAATCAGCTTGAGAAAAAGATTAAAATCCTTCGATCTGATAGAGGTGACGAGATACATCTGAAACGTTAAATCATATTACGAAAATGTTGGCATTGTTCGGCAGTACACAATGGCTTACACACCACAGCAAAATGGTGTTGCAGAGAGAAGGAATAGGACAGGGACATGGTTAGATCGATGATGGCTCAAGCCAATCTCTCTACCACATTCTGAGGAGACGCACTGTTAACAGCCGTCTACGTCCTAAATAAAGTCACATCCAAATCAATTCCTAAGACTCCATATGAGATGTGGTCTGGGAGGATTCCTTCTCTAGTCAACTTACGCCTTTGGAGATCTTTGGAATATGTTTTGCTACCTACTCCACATAGAGGTAAACTTGAAAGTAAAACCATTGAATGCGTGTTCATTAGGTACCCTATGCATTCAAATGGATACGTTCTAGTTTATGAAGACCATGGACGATGGATTGAGATAGAATCCCGAGACATGACCTTCGTTGAAGATAGATACCCAAGCCGAATGAAGCAAAAAGTTCCAATACAACTTTTTGAAATACCCGATATATCTCAGGAGAGTGGGAATTTGTTTCTCAAGATGATGATGCTCCTATAGTTCGTCAGGACAGTGGGAGGACATCTCAGCAGGCTCCTGAGTTACGCCAAAGCGAAAGAGGATTGATTCCCCGAAGATACTTCGATATTGAAGGGCAAACATTCTCTTGCGTTGCAGTTAATGATGATGAACCTGATTCATATCAGGATGCATTATTATTTTCTAACTCGGCCGATTGGGTGAATACTATAGACGAAGAGATCGCTTCCATGGAGAAGAATAAAGTTTAGGAACTTGTTAATTTGTCTTCCAGTCACAAAGCGATAGGTAACAAATGGGTACTAAAAATCAAAAGAAAGGTAGATGATACAGTGGACAAGTATAAAGCACGATTAGTTGCTAAAGGTTTTACACAACAAGAAGGCGTTAACTACGAGGAGACCGTTTCACCTGTTGCAAAGTTCTTCTCAATCCGCATGATCTTGTCCATTGTCGCAAGTTTAGACTTAGAGTTATATCAGATGGATGTAAAAACCGCATTCTTAAATGGTGACTTGGATGAAGAGATATACATACAACAGCCCATTGGTTTATATGGACAAAAAGTATCCAAAGAAAGTCCTGCAAATTGTTGAAATCTAATATGGGTTGTGAAGCAATCTTCAAGACAGTGGTATATAAGGTTTCACTTGGCCATCACCATTGGATTCACGATGAGTGAAGAAAATCATTGTGTATACCTTTAAACGGTCTAGAAGATCTTTTCTGATATTATCTCTATATGTAGACGATATCCTGTTAGCTGGTAATGACATGCAATTATTGATATGGACTAAAGATGGTTATTCTCTAACTTTGAGATGACAGACCTCGGTGAAGCCAAATTTATCTTGGGGTAAAAATCATCAGGGATCGGCCCTAAAAAATTTTAGGCTTGTCAAGCAACCTATATCCAAAAGATCTTAGAGCGGTTTAGGATGAAAATTCAAAAGCTGTGAAACCCCTATGGATAAAGCTACCAAGCTAGACAGGAAATTGTGTCCCCAGATTGAAGCCGAGAAATTGGTTATGTCCTCAGTACCTTATGCAAGCGCAGTAGGAAGCTTAATGTATGCTATGCTTTGCACCAGACCAGATATTAGCTATGCAGTTGGCATAGTCAGCCGTTATCAGAGTAACCCAGGACAGTCTCATTGGCAAGCAGTCAAACGAATATTCCACTATCTCAGAGGAACAAAAGACCTAATGTTTTGTTAGAAGGACAAGCCTTGAGCTCAAAGGATATTCTGATGCTGCTTGGGGTAATGACGCCGACGAAGGAAAGTCTACTTCAGGGTATGTATTCTTACTCGGAGGAGGAGCTATCTCATGATCGAGTAAGAAACAGACATTCACAGCTCTTTCATCTTGGAGGCTGAGTATATTACATGTTGTGCTGCAGTTCAGGAGTGTGTATGGGTTCGCAGATTTCTATTGAGTCTGGGTGTTGTACCGAGTGTTCGTCAGCCTATATTGTTGAAGATTGACAATACTTCTGCCATTGACTTGGCAAAGGACCCTAAACACCACTAGAAATCTAAGCACATTGAGATCAAGTATCATTACGTCCGTGATTAAGTGAGAGATAAAAAGGTCACCCTCAGCTACATTCCTACCAAGGAGATAATGGTTGATCCCATGACAAAACCTATAGCTAGAAATCTATTTTAGGTTCACGTCAGGCAGATGAGATTGAGGAAAACTTGATTGATGTACTTGTTTTGTAGTACCTTTGATCTTTCATTAATGAATATATACATTTCATTTATTTAGTATTGAACACTAAATAAACTAGGTATGAAGATCATCAGCATTTACCTTGAGATCATGTAGGATTTCTATTTTTTTGTCGGCAGGCCGTTCACCCACTCGCACGGGTTGACCAACCTTGAATGTACAAGAGGTACATTTGGGACTATGTTTATACATTAAGGTATGAACTTCCCTTTATTGTGAATAATAAAGGATGAGGATATGAGTGAGTCGTATCCGCCTACAATCTATAAAGATTGTAGATGAGACTGATAAAGTCGAATAACATAATCAACATGCGATCAATGTTATGGCCTGAAATTAAAGCCAGGTTATGAGGTTATGAGATGAGTAGTACCTCATGTAGAATAACCTGCGTATTTTAGACCCGACATACACCTAGTATTGTCTACTTTACGACGTGGATTGTAGCCACATGCTGGGACATTTTACTTACAGATTGCTTTGATTCGATCTAATCATTGCAACGTACGAGTAGCCAGTCCCGTAGGTGACTCTTTGTGTCCTTAGCTATCCTCCTCTTGTGTATATGAGGATGAGATTGAGTGTCGCTACTTTAGTATACAATGACGAAAGGTCCTTGATTAGCCAGACTCAGTTACACTAGAAAAGCGGCTTGATTAATTCCAAATTACACATCTGCCTAAGGAAGATCCCGTGACAGCTACACCAAGTTTCTAAAACTATAAATACGCACTTGAAGACTTATCCGCCGGCAGTATCGAGTTGTTTTTATTAGACTTTTGCACTGTATTTTTCTTAAAAGCATATATATTTATATATATATATAATATATATATATATATATATCTATTATAAGTATTGCTTTGAATTGGTTTTTGTCGAAGTTTGTGAAAAATCAAGTTTTCAGAATAACTCGATAAGTTGGATAAGTGCGTATGTTGGCCGAGTACTCCAGATCGGGAGTTAACTCCATCCGGTGTGGTCATGCGGACTAGGACAGGCATTACAAAGATTGGGTTATTGAGTACTAGTTACGTGGTCATTTAGTACTTAAGCACATGTGAGAAGATTATGGTGATCCAGCTGGTCTCATGCCTCTGATTCTTTTGATCGCGATGTTTGGTATTTGATTCTTATAAGGCGAGTTAAATGGACAAATTTTTATGCCTATCCCACAATGTGATTGAGTGGGAGATGTTGGATGTAATGCCAGTGGGGCCCACTGTTGAGCAATCACTAGTGGGTGGGTCCCACGAGTGTTGGCTTCTTTCGGCCTTTTTCCTTCTTCTGTTATATTTCAAATTCAACTTTGAATTTGATTTATGATAGGAGATAGGGATAAGACCGGATGATGTGGCCTTATCCTATCCCACACAATCTCCTTCCTCTGTTATAAAAAGGAGCACGCTTCTCTCATGGAACGCATCGAATCATACGATAAACAGAGTATACTGAGAGAGAGAAAAGTGTGCACAATAGTTGTCCACTTTAACTTGTCCTTAGGACGATCTGATCCACAGATCGCAATCCGGGACCACTTATATACCGTAGGATCAGAGGTGTGAATAGATCCATCTGCTCCAGTAGTAGATAGGCGGGCCGTTAGAGCATCAATCTTCAGCTTTGTGAGGGTCTCAATCATCGTATAGACCGTCAGATCTTGAGGGCTCACCTTTCGCATTTTTCCTACATTTTAGATAAAGGATAACTCATACAAGATGCAGTTGATACCCTCTTATATACAATTATTAAACATTTTGTAGGAGATCCAAATAATGTTAGGCAAAGAACTAGTGAAATATTAAATAACCTTCGATGCCCATAATTAGAAGATTTTCGATGGTATAAAGATACTTTTATTAGTAAAGTATCTTTATACTGTTAGACATGATTTTAAATCCCTTTTGAATCAACTCTAGGCGGTTATACTCTTCAAGAGTTATACGCTCTAATATCAGTTGAAATTGGGTGAATTGTCTACCACAACGCATGCAGAAACTTGGTAGAGTTATAGAATATGGCTAAGTCTTAAAAGAGGTGATTAAAACCAATTTAAAAATCTACAACTAGAAATTATTATTTCATACCCACTCCAATTGATCTACAATTTGAAGAACGTAACCAAATTACTCAAAGTGCTTATTCTAGTGGCTCTATATACGAATGGAACATAAATGGTATGTTCGAGTATAATATTATTAACTTAGTTCATAAAATGACCATGCTAGTTACTGTTTACAAACGAAATAGAGGCGTCGATGATTTTACCGCCGATCAATTATTAGTCTCAGGCTTTATTGACCAACTTAAAGGCTGGTGGGATAATTATATGTCATTATAAGATATATAACGCTTATTATCCACTATTAAATTAGAAACAAATGAACAACTTATTTTAGATAAAGGACAACTCATACAAGATGCAGTTAATACTCTCTTATATACAATTGTTAAACATTTTATAAGAGATCCAAATAATATTAGATAAAGAACTAGTGAAATATTAAATAACCTTCGATATTCAAAATTAGACGATTTTCGATGATATAAAGATAGTTTTATCAGTAAAGTATCTTTATACTGTTAGACATAATTCAAAAGCCCTTTTGAATCAACTCTAGGTGTTTACACGCTTCAAGAGTTACCTGCTCTAATATCAATTGAAATTGAGTGAATTGTCTACCACAACACATGCGAAAATTTGGCAAAGCAATAAAATTATGGTTAAGTATTAAAGGGGGTGATTAAGACCAATTTAAAAATCTACAATTAAAATCTAATTACCTACTTAAACAATTTACTAATTTAAATAAGAAAAAATAACACTAAGGCTTCCAAGCCAAAGTAGGTCCAATCACATATACTATAAAAAATATACCAATTAAATAACTAGCCTATACAAAACAATGAAATTGTATGTGTTTTGAAAATTAAGTGTTTAGCATTCATTTCAATTCAAACATTCATATATTTTAACTAATCAAACATATAGTCAATAATAGAATTGTGTTTAAATGACAATTGTAAATACAAACATTTATAGTGGTTCGATTTCCATACTCCACTCCCAATGGACGCATTCTCCTTGAATATACTAGTATTCACTATATTATAAGTTTTT
>JAJHSJ010001287.1:0-41548 GCA_021015155.1 Magnolia officinalis
TCCTCGTAATCGGTGAGATCTCTCCATTTTCTTTTATTCTCTCATTGTTTATCCACTCCCGTGTGAGTAAGATGGTTGTAACGTTCTACTTCATAGTGGTTTGTTGATCGGACGGGTCCCGTGGTTTTTACCTCTTTGAGGTTTTCACGTAAAAATCTCTTGTGTGGTGTGTGGTTTATGCTTTGATTTATTATATTGCATTATTATTCCGTAATTCTGGTTTTTTTCGGGAGGCTAGATCCTATTTTGTGCAAGGCTCCCAATAGAAGCTTAGCATTTTTCCTGTCTTTTCTCTTCTTTGTCTTTCCATGTGATAGGGGGGCCATATCTCTTTTTGTTGATTGGCCCTCCCCGAATGTATCTGGTTGTACCGCCTTTCTGCTCCCATCATAAATGAACTTTGATTGAAAAGAAATAAAAATACACACATGTGCCGTGTGCACTTTTAGGGACTTGTATCTCTAAAACACTTGTTTAATTCAGCAAACAATGCACCCTATTTCTGTGGGGTCCACCCCGTTCTTAATGTGACCTCGACTCCCTTCAACCAGTTCACCTTCTCATTTTTAGAGTCCAAAAATCAGCCATTATAAGATTTGCATGGCATTCGAGGGGGGATAATGTAAAATCATGCCTCAAACCTCAAAGTTAATTAATGCATTACGCTCACCTGAGTTTTGGACCAGCTTATTTTTTGAAGTGTCTTGTCCTAGCTATGGGCACACCCGAAAAAGGACTAATACAGTATAAAACAATGGTTTGGTTCCACACATACACCTATGGTTTACATCCCCTCTTGCTTGTTCCCTTGTGATGTGGCCCACCTTAGTTGTGGATCAGGATCACTTTTTGCAATGGAACTAGAATCGAGGGGTACACCTGAAGTACGTGGTGAATAAGGGCACACAGTACAAAGGTCCGATCATAAATAACAGTGTGAAATGCATGCACTATATAGATGCTTTAGAATCATGTAATTAAGAGTGTGGTATGGGAACATCCGAGAATGAAAATTTCAGATTTGAGGCCATATATACGGCATGATGGATCATTCCCCAAACCCCCTCAGTGTGGAGACGGATTAGGAGTGACCCTGGCCTCACCCAATTCAGACAGTGGGGCCCTTACTGTGGGCTCATATATATTTGATGTTGATGTATGTATTATGTATCAATGCTATCCATCCATTTTTTTGAGATCATTTTTCCCGTATCTCAAAAAGAAGCAATCCAATTATAAGGTGGACCATACCATAAGAAACAGTGGTGATTGATCATTATGGACCACAAAAGTTTTGGATCAAGTTGATCTTTTGTTTTTTTCCCTTCATTTAGGCTTACGTGAGCTTATCAACAGATTGGATGCTAAATAAACACCAAGGAACGTTAAGGTGTGCCTTAGAGGTTTTTAATAGACGCTACTTAGCGGCGGCCCACGAACCATCATGTGGATGGGACACTGACCGTGGGCCCACGAACAGATGCTATTTAGCTCTCAAAAATGAAGAAGATAGAAATATCAGGTGGACCACACTGCAGGAATTCCTTACGGTCATGTGAATTTCCACCATTAAAAACTTCCTAAAAGGTCTATCATAATGTTTCTTTTGGCCATCCAAACTTTTGATAAGGTCACACAGACCTGGGCTTTATCCAAAACTTTATGACCCGCAAATAGTTTTAATGGTCAGTGGCCACTATTTCATATGGTGTGGTCCACTTAAAATTTGTACATGCTTCATCTTTGATACCTTGCCGAAATAATCTGGTAAAAGAGAATGGACAGCGTGGATATTAATGCATGCATCAAGATGGCCCGACGGTCACAGCCCAAGTAGCTTCCAGATGTTAGCTGCCCTTCTACGGATGCGACCAGGCTGGAAACCTGGAACCAACGATGTGGGTAGGACCCTGATGTGAGTCCACTTAAAGTACTCCTTGCATATCTATGCTGTTCATCTGTTTTGCCAAATCATTCTATAGTATGTTTCTAAACAAGAAGTAGATCCAAATCTCAGGTGACCACACCACAAGCTTTTAATGATCATTCACCACCTCAAAATTTATTTGGTCTTCTCTGTCTTTTGTGTCACGTGCAATCCGCGTCCAAGGGATGGAGAAAATCATTGGAATATGTGAGAGAGAAGGAAGGAAAGGCATCGGTAAGAGGTCGGAGCCATCTTTCTGCCTATAGGAATTATGCGCGTTTGTAAAGAAGGGTATGTAGAATAAACTAAGCTACTGGGCCCTCTTTATGGCCGTTTATGTATGCAGAATAAACTAAGGGACACCAATCTTAGGTTTTGTGGAGGGGCCTACAATGATATGTTTTTCCCTCCAACCCATTCATCAGTGCAGATCACCCACATGAAGAGATCCATGGAGGAAGAATGCGATATTAGATTTAATAGAGTTAACTCCTGTTCTCACTCATGTCTAATAATGATCTTGTAGCTTCCTTTGTACTTTTTGTAGTGCTCCATTCCCTGCCTTATTGCATAGAAACTTCATGGGTGGTTTTAATTTTATTATATTCCATGCATATTCTAATATCATATATTTAATATCTTTTTGGTGTCATTTACATAAAAAATGTCATTCAATCAAAGAAGATATTTTCATTTTAAAAATATCAGAATATCCAAAGATCAAGTGGGCCCACCCTGCTTCAACTTAGAAGTTGTAGGTATTTATTTAACATTGTTTCCTGTTTTTCATAGCTCACTTTAGTTTTAGATTGGGTGAGTACTATTAAGTATACAACACTGGCCGGAGCCATAACAGTCCTCTCCTAACCACCCACACAGCATATAGAGTTGAAACCAGATTATATTTAGATGGACGCGGATTGCCTGCGTAAGCCTTTCCCAGAAAGTTCCTGCGCTGGAAACCGAGTAGAGCCCACCGTGATGTATGTAAGGAATCCACTCCGTCCATCCGTTTTCTCTGAGCTCATTTTCAGATATCAACCAAAATTGAGCAGGATTCAAGACTCAAGTGGGCCCTACTAAAAGAGAAGGTGGTTGGGAAAATTCCTACCGTTGAAACCTTCCTAGGGTCGATAGTGATGTTTACATGCCATCTATACCGTTCATAACCTCATTCCTACTGGGATTAAATGAAAACAAAAATACTAACATGATTCGAAATTTCTGTGGCCCACGAATATTTCAACTGTGGACGTTCAATTCTCACGTCATCGGCCCACTTAAGCAATGGATCCGGTTCATTTTCTCCCTAATGTCTTAAAATTAACACCAAAAACGGATGAACGGGATGGGTTTCTCATAAGCATCGCAGTGGGCCCCACCTGGGTTCCCAGCGCAGGAACTTCCTGCCAAACGCTAGATGCCTAAGCAGCTAACAAGTTTGATGATGGTTTTGAGTATGTGGATGTGGGGTCCATGGTTCAGTGATCCAGACCCTTGATCAAAGGGTTAGGAACATCCAATCGGAAACAATTTTGGGGCATCCCTCAATCGAAACTGGGAACCATCATTCTGGTTCAGATCAGAAACAGTAAGTTTCAATCCATGTGTTTACTAAATGTTTATACATTATTGTCTATGATGATGATCTCCAATTCCTCCTCCTCCACCTTCTTGATACTGTACGTGCTTGAGATATACATATAGGCACATAAATTAATGTAGCTCAAAACCGAAAATGTCCGGTAAAAATAATCTAAACGGCCCTTATCGACTGTGTCCGCGATCCAACTGGGCCCACCACTCCATTCGCTCATTTGGTAGATGTGATTATAAGAAGTGCACTAAGGAGGCTCCCCATACCACTCACACTTCGAGAGAATGATGGCCCAAAACTCCTCATTGAATCAGCAACATGATCATAGAAGAACTCTTTAACCCCATCGCTCACCAATCCATCCATGGCCGCCCCAGTAGGAAAAACTGGGGAGTAGCCAAAACACGCTCATTGGGACCATCTTGTTGGGGTCTTGCTTCATCACATCCAACCTTTTAATCTCCACCATTGAAGCCAACTGCAGCACAATATTGAGAAGAACATGCCGACACCGATCTTGATCATCGGAGGGAGCCTATGTTTCTAATTTGGTGGACCTTTCTATTAGTGGGATACAAAACTGAGTGACCACTAGCTTAGATGTGGATGCAAATGCTAAGAGGAATGTGAGAGGGACCGTGATCTTGTGGCCCCACTTTACGGTCCATGTTGATGGCTTGCTCAAGAAAGAAGGTGGACCCCATGGCCCTAACGAGGCCGTACATGAGGAAGGTGGTCCAGATGGGAAATGCATAAGAGTAGCTTGGTTTCCTCCACTTGTGTAACTGTGCATAGCTTCCATTTATTTTCTTCTTCCTCATCAGATACTTTGATGGCAGCTTTGTCAAGGGCCCTGCGGTTGTCGTTCTATGACAGTTTAAGGCCTCAAATTCAGATAAAGAGGAAGTATATGTGGGATCTACTGTGATGTGTACGTGACATCCACTACACCCATTATTGGATCCAGATCATGTGATCAGGACGTGAGCCCTAAAATTAGGCATATCCAAAACTGATCAAGTGGGCCACTCCAGAGATAAAGGTCGGGATTCAGATCCAAATTAAAACTCAAATGGGCCATTATTTGATCCGGCTCTGTGATGTTTTCCATCCAACCGTTCATTAAGTGAGTTTCATAGGATGAAGGAAATAACAAACATGAGCCAGAACCCAAATTTCGGTGTGCATCAAGAAGGATTCCATGGTAGGCGTTCCCGTCCACACTTTTCCCTGTGTGGTGGTCCGCTTGATTTCTGGTTGCCTTAATTTTGGGCTAGGGCACTTAAATGAGACGACACAAATGATGGACGGAATGGATGTCACCCATACATCAAGATGGGCCTCACGGAATCGAGTACTGGTGTGAAAGCGTGTGATGGAGAGACCCCAAAGCTCACAAATAGCAAGGCGTGTCCGACCAATGAGATTTGATAATCTTTTCCACCAACATGCTAATTATGTTGAAAATCAGTACCACTGAAACGATAGTTCTCACTATGAAGAACACCCTACTCTAAAATTAGTCTGATCGGTTAATCAGGTGGGCTGAACTTCTATATTGAGTCAGACTATTGGTTGTGCGTAGATTCGACTGGCCAGCTCATGTGATGAGTAGACCGATCACCTGATTTTCGTGAGAGATGATCTTCATGTTGGGCCCCACGTTTTCATGGTACCGATGTATTACAGGATTCTCATGTTGGTGGAAAACATGGTACGTGGCACAAGTTGAACCTTCTATGGTCCATTGTTCACTTGTTGTGTTCTCACCTGTGAAATGACAGATTCTTTTTGGTGCCCATGATGTTATTATCAAGGGGTCCACCCGATGGACGGAGTGGATGTCACGCACTACATGGTGGGCCCCACACTGTGTACAATACATTTTGCATCCGCTTTGCACAACAATTTATGTGGTGGATACTAGGCCCAAATAAAATAAAGAGAGATTCCGTTCTATGCAAAAAGTGGTATTTCAAGGCGGCCGGTTTCTCTACCACGTTTGTAAAACTCGCTTAAATACAACGTTGGGTGCAGGTCTCACCGTGACGTGTACATAAATCCAATTCGTCTACTATGTGCACCCCCTTATTTTATCCTTGGATGTCAAGAATCAGGTGGTCTAAACTCACATAGGCCACACCAAGTAGAATAATTTATAACTCCTTTAAAAATATGTAGTTTTGCCCACCTGAGTCTTCTGATCGCCTGAAGTTGGTGTTTTCCATTCTTCCTGGAAGTGTGAATATTCTGAATGGATTGGATGGCATATAAAAATCACGATGGACCCTACAATCTGGCTGTAAGTTTTTAATGTTGTACCAAATCTCAACTGTTGCATGTGGACGGACCCATCTTGCATGTGGTCTGAAATTATATTGGATTGGTTTCGAAAAAAAAAAAAAAAAGAAGACTCATCTGTTTTCCGGATCGAGCTGGTTTGTGGGATAGATTAGATGCGGTCCTAACGTCAGTCGGGCCAATAAACCACACCGTATCTAGGATATTCTACAACGTTGTAGTAGAACCGGCCTCATTTCTAAGGCCTCATGCGGCGTTGGCGTACCCAAATAACGGATAGGATTTCGTTTTGCCTCTGTCGCAACTCAGGATCCAGCGTCTGTCGCAGCCCACAAGGGCCCCACATTTTCATTATCCTCTTGGAACCGTCCATCTTGTAGACTCTATGCTGCAAGAGCTACTGTGAGAAACTATGCTGAAACGGATGATCAAAACAATGGATATCTAGTTGAGCTTAGAATTCAACTCCAAAAATCGAAGGGTAGGATCATGAACGAATGGTATTATGGGCCAATAGTTTATCCCTGGTAACAAAGGAATATAAACGGCTCAAATCATCGCACCATCTCAGACTTTGGGCCCCACTGGCCAGCGACAAATGACGGATACTTAATTGCGACAGAGCAAAACAAACTCAGTACATAAATCATGATAACATATTGAGAGAGAGAGAGAGAGAGAGAAGAGAGAGAGAGAGAGAGAGAGTTCACCCTCAGTAATCAGTGCGTTGCAACAGCTGCTCACCATCGAGCGGTTCAGATTTCTCGTGAGCTGACCATCCATTGGGAAATCCGCGTCTCTCTTCAGCGCGGCGGCTACCAACACTCTTACAACGCGTGTTAGGAGGCTTCCACCCGGCTTCTCAATGATATAGCAAGGGGTCCCCACCTACAAACACACCCAACGCCCCTCGGCAACATCGCAGCCGTTGAAAACAGGCCAGCTGTAACCCAATTCTGTTCATCTTGAACAAGGACAGCTAGAAACAAGCCCCACACCCGTGCCTAAGAAGGTGCTCGTGTACCACCATGCTTTTGTGCGAGCTTTTATCACCTTCTCTTCTTTGTTGTTGTGTGGCCCAATCTGATCAGATCCAAGGCTTTCAGTGAGGAATTGTGGCCACCCTGGCCCATTGATATTAGTATCAATGCCGCGTAGAAAACCAAGCTTTCTCTGCTGCGCCCTTTGTAGGCACTCGAGATGCTGCAAGTGTGAAAAGGTCCAGTCCCTGGAAGTGCCATCCATAATGTTAGAGAAAAGGTAGAGGTGGGAGATCCAGCCACCGTTCCTCCTGTTAACTTACTTTTTGTTTTGAATGTATAGAGAAGGAGAGAAGAATCTAATCTTTTCATACCAAGTAGAGAAATTAGGGTTAGGGTTGTCCCTTTCCCTCCCTGTACATTCAATAAAGGTAATGCAAGGACCACACACACATATTAACAGTACTCAAATTTAGTTTGACCCAACCATGTGATGGAAAATGAGTGGTCCTAATGGGTCAGGTACGAGTCCAATCTAAATCAACCACAGACCAAAGCTTTTACTAAATGGGCCAAGACCCAGCCCGACCTGACTCATTTAAAATAAGCCCAACCCTGACCCAACCTTGTGATTGGAAAATGTTTTTTTTTTTTTTTTTTTTTTTGTGATAAAAATTTTCATTCCAGAGGAGAAGTCTATACAGGCTAAATTTCGGGTGGACCCACCCCAAAAAGGGAGACCCCTAATAATACGGGGTCTGAACAAAAAGGGAGACCCCGTATTACCCAAAAGGTCACGAAGGGAAAATGGATGCTGAGCCCAGGCCCATTAGTCATTGGTATCTTTATGTCTTATCTATACTATGAGCTTGTTTTGGGTTTTGCTCGGACCATCTTGCCCAACCGATCGATAACTTATATGGGTGGGCTGCTCAGGTGTGATTGAACCAAACCCGACAACCCATTTACTTAAATGGGCCACATTTCCTATCCTGAGCTCAGCCCACTTCCCATTTAGCATGGCCTGAGCCACCTCGTAAGCAAGTTGACCAGTCCAACCCATTGCCAGCAGTAGTCTGGTCATCAGGTTGGCCCACCTGATTCCTGGCACACGAGTTAAGTACTATGACACGCCATTGCGCACAGCAGTAGTGTGGTGATGGTTGGATGGAACACCGAATGGGCCAAGAAAATGCGGCACTCTGGATGATATACTCTATCATTGAAATCGTAGCCAAGAAAATGGATTCAATAAAACAAGAACTTACAATAATAAAGAGGGCCGTGGAAAAAAGAACCATGAGGTAATGGCCTAGATAAGCGTCGGTGAGAAAAGCTCCGGCCACCTCCATCAAGCTCGTCACTCCCACCTGAATATTTAAGGTTGTAGCTGCATACAGGAGTTTCTCCTGCCGAACATTCCTTAAGAAATCCATCAAGCTCCCTACCATCGCATGGTCCGCCATTGTGCTACTAAAAACTACACCTGAAGCCATACATGCAGTGCACAATATCTGAGCCAGGTTTTTTAAAATTCCGTAGTCCCGGAGACTATCGTACCAGTTCCGTTAACGGTCAACTAACAAACATCATAGATGGCGGGAAAGGACCAGAGACATCGGAGGCGGATTGCGTGGTGTGCCGGCGCCGCACACAACTGACATAGGTGGTGTGCTGACGTCACAAGTTCTGTGGGCCCCACCATGACGTATGTGTTTATATCCACACTGTCCATACATTTTGTGAGATCACTTTAGGGCATGACACCAAAAAATGATTCAGATACAAAGGACAAGTGGACCACGCCGAAGAAAGCAGTGGATATTAAACATCTACAATTGAAAACTTCTTTGGGGCCACATGAGTTTTAGATCAAGCTGATATTTGTAGTTTCCATTCATCCAGGTCTGTGTGACCTTATGAACAAAAATAAACATCATGGTGGGCCATAGAAAGGTTTCAACGGTGGGCGTCACTTCCCCACTTCTTTATGTGGTGTGGTCCCTTTGTTTTCTTGGATCTGCCTCATTTTTGGGCTCATGCCCTAAAATGATCTTTCAAAATCTGTCTATGATCGATTGTAGGTGATCAGGTAAGCTCTCATTGAAAAATGGGTGCTGCTAAAATCTGTTTCTTCGAAAAAATCTACCATCTATAAATGATCTTAGTAGAATATCAATATCCATGTCTGGATTTTACAGGACAGAAATGTGGACAACCTTACAAATGTTTTTAAGTTCCAGTCATGGCAATACAACATAAGCGTATCTTGGTATCATAGAATATAGTCACCCACGAAGGTTTCCAAGTGAAATATTATTATTACCTATAATGAAAAAGGCAGCACCCCATCCACTGAAGTACTTTGGAACATCGACCGCCATTTCCTCACGCTCTCTTGAATCCTACACAAGCAGAAAGAAGGATATCATATTGGTCATGGATATTTAACTAAGGTGTGCGTTTGGTGGCACCAAATATCACAAATTTCATGATATTTAGTACCAAATTAGACTAATTAATACTGAAATCGCATGATATTCGGTGCAACCAAACAAAGGGTAGAAGACTGAATACATGACTAATCAACTTTCAGATGAAAAAACATACAATTGAATTTCTTCTTCTTCTTCTTCTTCTTCTTCTTCTTCTTCTTTCTAGTTCTTCCTCTTCTTAATCTCCTTGAGCTTGAAAGAAATAAGAATTGAAAGGAAGTTACTTTGATGTAGTTCTTGAAGAGAAGCGGTCTTCGTGGAAGCAGGTGGTTTCATTTGTCATTCAAAAATCTCATTTCCTTCGGTAACAAGGAAGCATGTTATTGAAATAGGGGATTTGGCATTTTGCTAGAGCAATAAGCTTTAATTGAAATCTCTCACACCTTTTGACAAGAATTCCATTTGCAACCTCTTACGTACGAACTACAAGATCCGGTGATAGTTCACCACCATTTTCTGAGTTGTGTTTCTCATCTGTCGGCCTAATATGGCATACATGCATGCCAATCTAGAATATCCAAAATAGACACTCTTCTGGATGTACCATGGCCCAAAAGGTAGCATTGATTAGACTATCCCCAACACCTAATTGGTGGTTACCAGATGGATGGTTTTAAATAAAATAATCAACACTTCAGATTTATATCAGTGAAATCAAATTGTTTAATTTCATGCCATAGGTATCAGTTTTGGGCTATGCTCCATCTGCAGAGTATAAACAAGACAAATTAGATATGGTGGTGAACTATCACCGTAATCTCGCCAATAGATTATCTAATCGAACGCAAAGAGGACCTTTATAAGGGACGCGTGGCACATTTAGATAGAGTGCTTGTTACCATCCACGTCTCTTCCTAACGGTTCTCCAGGAAATTACTACAGTGGAGTTACAGAGTATGTCGTTGTAAGCACAACAAGCATTCACACCACCTTTTTCCGTGCATTTCATTCCGAAGGAAAGCTTGAGAAAACAGCTGGGGTTTACATGGGCCCACTCCAGATTCGCACTTGATGACCAATCACCCCGAATTGGGATTGCTTCTTCCCAAGTGGGCCATGCTTTCAAAATCATAGAAAACTACAAGGAGCAGGGAGTTGATACGGTGAAATAAAAGTTAATGGATAGGATCGTCCCATAGTTCTGAATTTTTAAACATAAGCCATCCATCCATGGTCTCAGTAGATGGACGGACCCGATCAGTGAATTATCATGCCATATATACCGGGAAGAGAAAGCTCCACCATATTCCAAATCTTCCAGCTCTACCCTATCATCTTACCCAGCTGTAAAACCGGCTAAAGGCCCTTGAATAGTTCCTTTTTATCCTGTTAATTCGACCCTAACCATTAGAAAATGTACTTGAATGTAAACCGTTAATTATTTTATGATTTTATCTGCCCATAGATCAACGGCTAGGATTATTTGTGGAAAAATGAACTTTGTCTATTTCCCATGGGTGTAGTCATAGCGGGAACCAGCTAATGAACAGTTCCAATTCATGCACCTGGCCAAACGAGCGTACATATCAAATACGCTTCAGTAGTCCGCGGGCTAGTTCTCTTTTCTTAACACTGCTGTGACTTATCATCGTAAGAAACGGGTCACATCAGGTGGGCCACGAGTATAAGACCATTGTGGACAGGTGGTCAAATGTTTTACCACCGTCCATATATTTCGAAAGCGGACACTAAGAGTAGTGTCTAAACTCTGTGGGGTCCACCGTGATTTATATATTTTACCCGGCCCCATAAGTTTTGGATCAAGCTTATATTTGTGTTTTTCATGCACCCATGTTTTTGTGATCCTATGAAAAAAAATGGATAAAAACAGAGAGAAAAATCACTTTGGATGACAAATAAACGTCACTGTGGGGCTAGCAAGGTTTAAGGTAGAAATAATTATTCCCACTGTTTCCTGTGGCAACTTAACCAACCTAAATTTCAGCAAACTATAAAAAGCCATTGACCATAAATGTTATGAAGGGTCTAATTCCAACATTCGTAGCACATGGGGAACAGATTAGATACTGAACACTTCAGTAGCCAAGAAGGGACTGGATTAGATACTGAGCACCTCAGTAGCTAAGAGGCTACCGAAGTGACGTGGTGAAATAGGATTGGTTGAACCTCAAGAGTATGTTGCCTTACAATTAATGCTCTTTCAGTTGGAGCTCTATTAGACTTATCTCTTTGGTAGTGCACCCACTCGACTAGGAAAGGGTAAATGGTCTTTCCTTTGGATCATGACGTATGCATTGTATCTACACGGCACATTCATTTCGCAAGATCATTTTAGGGCATAATCCAAATACCGAGAAAGATCTAAATTTCAAGTGCACCACACAGCAGAAGACAATGTGGATTGAACGCTTACCATTAAAACCTCTTTGGGCCATCGATGCTTTTGATCAAGCTAATATTTATGCTTTACCTTTTCTTTTCTTTTTATTTATTTGTTTATTTATTTATTTATTTATTTTGTTTGTTTGCTTGTTAGTACACCCCACTGTTGTTCACACTTTATTGTTAGCCACCCCCATTAGGATCGATACCAAGACCTCAGTATTGAAATGAGCTAGGTATATTTTTATTTATTTATTTATGCTTTACCTTATTCCATGTCTTTTTTAACTTATAAAAAAGTTAGATCTCAAATAAATATCATGATCAGCCTCGGGAAGGTTTCAACTGTGGCAGTCACCGTCCCACTGTTTTCGGTGGTGGGGTCCACTTGCACTTTGGATCTGCCTAATTCTTTGGTTCACTCACTAAAATGATCTCTCCAAATAGATGGGTGGTGTGGATACAACACATACATCATAGTGGGGCCCATAGAACGTGGTCACGTATCACGAGACTTGCTACCATATGGTTGAGTAGCCAGCCCTTCCCTACTCTATATAATTTAAATAATTTAAAGAATTAAAAATCCCATCCTCTATAAATTACTAAAATGCTGTCACATCGAGTATTAAAAGTAGTAACATGTCTAGGTGGTGCCCACAGTGATGTTTTTAATAAATCTATCCTGGCCATCAAATTTTTTCTTTTTTAGATTATGTTACAACATGGACCTAACAATGATATTGATCCAAACCTCAAGTCGGCCACACGGTAGGAAAAGGTGAGGATTGAGCTTCCGCCATTGAAACATTCATGCGGCCACAAAAGTTTTGGATTATGCTAATGTTTTTATAATTTCAGTTTATCCATGTAAGAATAACCTCATGAACCATATGGATGACATATATACATCATGGTGGACCTGGGAAATTTTCAACGAAATGAATTGCCCCACTTACTGTTTCCAGCCATAGCCCACATGAGTTTTAGATCTATCTCATTTTAGGGCCTACATTATAAGATGATACGAAAAAAGGATGGACGGAGTGGATTTCTCACAAATATCATGGTGTGCCCCACCTAGTTTGCCGTTGAAGGAAGTTCATGCTGATGGCTTTGGCTGCAATCCACGTCCATTGGAAACGGAAGCTGGTTGGCTACTTAACCAGACCGTAGTGAGTCTGGCCACTAATGTGATGTCACCACGTTCTTTGGGTCCATTATGATGTATGTGTTGTATCCACACCATCCATCCATTTGGAGAGATCATTTTAGAGAGTGAGCCAAAGAATTAGGCTGATCCAAAGTTCAAGTGGACCCCACTAGGGAAAAATGTGGGACAGTGACAGCCACCGTTGAAACCTTCTTGGGCCAACTATGATTTATTTGAGATCCAACTTTTTTATAAGTTAAAAAAGACATGAAATAAGGTAAAGCATAAATATTAGCTTGATCGAAAGCTTCTGTGGCCCAAAGAGGTTTTAATGGTAAGCGTTCAATCCCCATTGTTTTCTCCAGTGGGGTGCACTTGAAATTTGGATCTTTCTCACTCTTTGGATTATGCCCTAAAATGATCTCGTGAAATGGATGGGTGGTGTGGAAACAATACATACATCATGGTGGCGCCCACGGAAAGTGGTGACGTCACTTTAGCAAGGGGAACTAATAAAAGAAATGAAAATGGCGTTTATCCTTGTGTGGTCGAGTGTGTGTACTGCCAAACGGAGAGAGACGGAGCTTTAACAGAAAGAGCATTAATTGTAAGGTAACAGGCTCTTCATGGTCAACCAATCCTATTTCATCACGTCACTTTAGTAGCCTCTAGCTATTGAAGTGTTCAGTATCTAATCCGCTCAGTTTCTAATCTACTCCCACCTAATAGACTACTGAAGTGACGTGGTGAAATATGATTAGTTGAAAGTGAAGAGTCTGTTGCCTTACAATTAATGCTCTTTTCGTTAGAACTCAGTTTAAATGTCTCTCTCCGTTTGGCAGTGCACACACTGGACCTCGTAAGGGTAAGGGTAAACGCCATTTTCAAGTCGTTTTTTTTTTTTTTTTGCTACCCCTACTGAAGTGACGTCACCACTTTCCGTGGGCGCCACCACAATGATGTATGTATTGTATCCACACCGACCATCCATTTCGTGAGATCATTTTAGGGCATAATCCAAAGAGTAAGAAAGATCCAAATTTCAAGTGCGCCCCACCGCAGAAAACAATGGGGATTGAACACTTACCATTAAAACCTCTTTAGGCCACAGAAGCTTTCGATCAACCTAATATTTGTGCTTTACCTTATTCCATGTCTTTTTTAACTTATAAAAAAGTTGGATCTCAAATAAACATTATGGTTGGCCCTAAGAAGGTTTCAACGGTGGCTATCACTATCCCACTTTTTCCCCAGTGAGGTCCACTTGAAATTTGGATTAGCCTAATTCTTTGGCTCACTCTCTAAAATGATCTCTCCAAATGGATGGATGGTGTGGATACAACACATACATCATGATGGGCCCAAAGAACGTGGTGACATCACATCAATAGCCAGACTCGCTAAGGTGTGGTTAAGTAGCCAACCGGCTTCTTTTCCAATAGACACGGATTGCAGCCAAAGCCATCAGCATGAACTTCCTTCAACGGCAAGCTGGGTAGGGCACGCCATGATGTTTGTGAGAAATCCATTCCATCCATCCTTTTCTCTATATCATCTTATAATGTAGGCCCAAAAATGAGATCTAAAACTCATGTGGGCTATACGGCTGGAAATAGTAAGTGGGGGAACTCCATTTGTTGAAAATTCCCCGAGTCCACCATGATATATATATATATAATATATATATATATATATATATATATATATATATATATATATATATATATAGGTTATTCTTATAGGGATGAACTGAAATTATAAAAGCATTAGCATGATCCGAAACTTTTGTGGCCGACTTGAATGTTTCAATGGCAGAAGCTCAATCCTCACCTTTTCCTACCGTGTGGCCCACTCGAGGTTTGGATCAATATCATTGTTAGGTCCATGTCGTAACATAATCTAAAAAAAAACTGATGGCCAGATAGATTTATCAAAAACATCATTGTGGGCGCCACCTAGACATGTTACTACTTTTAATACTCTATATGACGGCATTTTAGTAATTTATAGAGGATGGAGTTTTAATTCTTTAAATTATATAGAGTAGGAAGCGGGCTGGCTACTCAACCAGATGGCAACGAGTCTCGTGAGACGTCACCACGTTCATGGCCCCACCATGATGTATGTATTGTATTCACACCATCCATCCATTTGGAGAGATCATTTTAGTAAGTGAGTGAAAGAATTAGGCAGATCCAAAGTTCAAGTGGACCCCACCGCAGAAAACAGTGGGACGGTGACAGCCACCGTTGAAACCATCCCAGGGCTGACCATGATGTTTATTTGAGATCTAACTTTTTTATAAGTTAAAAAAGACATGGAATAAGGTAAAGTATGAATATTAGCTTGATCGAAAGCTTCTGTGGCCCAAAGTGGTTTTAATGATAAGCATTTAATCCCCATTGTTTTCTGCAGTGGGGTGCAATATGTGGATCTTTCTCACTCTTTGGATTATGCTCCAAAATGATCTCGCGAAATGAATGGGCAGTGTGGATACAATATATACAATCTTTCTCACTCTTTGGATTATGCTCTAAAATGATCTCGCGAAATGAATGGGCAGTGTAGATACAATATATACATCATGGTCCAATGAAAATAGCATTTACCCTTCCGTGGTCGAGTGCGTGCGCTGCCAAACAGGTGAGAGAAGTTTAACAGATCTCCTGCGAAAAGAGCATTAATAGCAAAGCAACAGACGCTTGGGTTCAACCAATCCTATTTCACCATGTAACTTCAGTAGCCCAGAGGCTACTGAAGTGTTCAGTATCATGACTTAATATCCTACTCTGCCTTGAGACATCAGCAGCCCTTTTTCAAACACCTCAACATACGGAGTTAAACCAGATTATAGGTTTTGGGTACCTAAGCAGACAACAGTTTGATGATGGTTTCAATTTGGTGCATGTAGGGCCTATGGTTCAGTGATCCAGACCCTTGATCAAAGGGTTAAGACCATCCAATCAAGAACAATTTTGGCGCATCTCCCAGTTGACACTGGGACCCATCAGTTCAATGGTCCGGATCAAAATCAGTGTGTTTCAATCCGTATGTTTATTAAGTATTTTTATTTTATTTATTTATGGGAAAAGGTGGGAGCATACTACTATAATATTATAGAGATGGAAACAACATTTACAACTAGACAGGTGGGCCCCAACAAAAAGCATAAGGCCCATTTCCTATCTTGATGAAGAGAAATACATGATTTACAATCACAAAACAATAAAACAAAACAAATCCGTAGATAAACTGCCCCACAGTATACTACCCCATTCCAACCACCTAACTCTCCAGCAAATATGTGTTTATAGATTGTCTATAATGACCCTCACCAACTCCTCCACCTTTGCCTTCTTGATAGTGTACATGCTTGAGATATACGTATAGGCACATAAATTAATGTAGCTCAAAACCGAAAATGTCCGGTAAAAATAATCTAAACGGCCCTTATCGACTGTGTCCGCGATCCAACTGGGCCCGCCACTCCACTTGCTCATTTTAGTAGATGTGATGATAAGAAGTGCACTAAGGAGGCTCCCAATATCACTCACACTTCGAGAGAACGATGGCCCAAAACTCCTCATTGAATCAGGAACATGATCGTAGAAGAACTCTTTAACCCCATCGCTCACCAATCCATCCATGGCCCCCAGTAGGAAAAACTGGGGTAGTAGCCAAAACACGCTCATCGGGACCGTCTTGTTGGGATCACATTGCTAGATCACATCCAACCTTTTAAACTCCACCATTGAAGCACAACTGCAGCACAATATTGAGAAGAACATGCCTACCCCGATCTTGATCATGGGAGGGATCCCATGTTCTAATTTGGTGTACCTTTCTATTAATGGGACACAAAGCTGAGTGACTACTAGTTTGGATGTGGATGCAAATGCTAAGAGGAAGGTGAGAGGGACTGTGATCTTGTGGCCCACTTTACAGTCCATGTTGATGGCTTGTTCAAGAAAGAAGGAAGAACCTATGGCCCTAACAAGGCCGTACATGAGGAAGGTGGTCCAGATAGGAAACATACCTAAAAGAAGCTTGGTTTCCTCCACATGTGTTACTGTGCATAGCCTCCATTTGTTTTCTTCTTTTGGATGTGATACTTTGATAGCAGCTTTGTCAAGGGCCCTGCGGTTGTTGTTCAGACAGTGTAAGGCCTCAAACTCACTCCACTGTGATGTGTATGTGGTATTAACTCCGTCCATCATTTGATGGGCTTATGTTACGTGAGCTTCAAAAATAGAGATATCCAAAACTCAAGTGGGCCGTTTCTGTCCTGAAGATGAGGATGCCTATCATTGAGACCTTCCTAAGGGCTGTTTGATGTTTGGCAATCCAAGCCCTTGATAATTAATTAAGGTGAGTTCCATCAGTATGAAAGGATATAGCAAATATTAGCAATCTTTAACGGGCATTAATGCCACTTTGGTAAGTGTGGTTGTAAAAGTAATTTATGGGTTAAAGTTACTTATCTCAATGAGTTTTTTGTTTTTCTTTTTAATGAAAAAGGCAGCACCCCATCCACTAAAGTACTTTGGAACATCGACCGCCATTCTTCAGGCTCTCTTGAATCCTACACAGGCAGGTCATGGATTTCATGATATTCAGTACCAAAACAGACTAATTATGATGACGGTATAAGCCAGGGTTTTTCTTAGCTTTATAAAGCCTTAGATTCGAACTCACTGGACACGTGAAAATTGAGAAGTGAAACTTTGCTTTTTACTGTTGCTCACAAGCTTACTGACTTAGTTTCAAACAGACTACAAGAGCTCCCTTATATAGACATTTTCCACCAAGGTGAAAAGACACAAATGCCCTTTTAAATTACACTATAGGGGTATGGTATTAACTGCTAAAACAAATATCAAAAGAAATATTAAAAGATTCTATATTTTCAAAGCATTTGGAACTGAACAGTCGCATGGAGGAAAGCACCTGGTTGCTGGAAGCTTCCTCCAACGTTTACTGTCCTTGAGAATCTAACGGACGGTTTGGTTTGGACTTCCAACAAATTAATACAGAAATCTCATGACATTCGGTGCAACCAAACAAAGGGTAGAACACTGAATACATGACTAATCAACTTGTTAGGGATTTTGACCTGTGGAATCACACAGATCTAGATCTAGGATAGCAATTCAATGGCACCAAGCACACAAGAGAACACACAGATTTAACATGGAAAACCCTTGCGGGAAAAAACCACGGCACAAAGCGACAGATCTCCACTATGAAAGCATCAATTACAAAGAGAAAAGACTTACCCAATTCAAACAACCTCGAATCTCACCCTTGCTACACCCTTTGATAACCCTAAACCCTTTTAGGAACCCTTGGAACTACTTTAGAAAGCCTTCACATGCCCTAGAATAACCCTAGGAACCCCTATTTATAGTTTAGGCAACTTCCCTTTCGCACCTTTGCGAAAGGCCGACTCAAAATCCACAGTCCGCATCGGATTCGGAAATAAATCTGCGTAACTACGACTAGTCGAGCCGAGTCTTCGACTAGTGGTGGGACCCCTACGACCGGTCGAGCCATCCCTTCGACCAGTCGAGCAGCTCGGACACCAAAATTCCATGTCGCTGGACTTTAATTCGTACAGGCCATGACCAGTCGAACTATTCCTACGACCAGTCGTGGCTGACCCACGACGAGTCGTAGCTACTGTTAGAGCTGTATACGAGCAAACTAAGGCTCGAGTACTCGCTCAACTCAACTCAGAATACTCGACTCATACTCGACTCGTCTGAGTTAGAGCCGAGTACGAGCGGGTTTCCACTACTCGTTTAGATTACGAGTAAAGTACGAGTCTAGAGGTACTCGACTCGGTACTCGACTCAGTACTCGACTCGTACTCGACTCGTACCCGTGTATATAAGTCCACCCGGAAAAAAAAAAAACCTACCCCACCCCGCCCGTCATTTTCCAGCAGCGCCCAAACCCTACCCCACCCATCCTTTTCAAGCAGCGCCCAAACCCTTCTCTCCCAGCGCTCGTCCGTTCGAAAAAAAAAAACGGTCTCTCTGTCTCTCCCCTCCCTCTCCCAGCGCCCGTCAGGCTGTCCCTCTTCTTCCTTCTCTCTCTCTCTCTCACTCGCTCTTGTCCCCTGTCCGGCGGTGCTAGAAGCCTAGACCCTGCTGCTCGTCCCTACGGCCTGTCCGGTGACTGAGCTCTTCCCTGCCACTCGTCCGGTGCCACAGCTCATCCCTGCCAGGCTGCCACTCGTCCCGTCGTCCGTCATCGCCCTGCCCTACATGCAACTGCCAGTCGTCCCTCTTCTGCTCACCCAGTAAGGTGTGGAGTTGATTTTTTTTATTTTTTATTGCTAATATATGTTAGAAATTGTTACTATAGTTTGAGATTAACCTGATATTTGTGTTTTCATACAATACCCAAGTCTGATATGCCATGATGATAGCCCAAAACAATTAGAAATTGTTAATATAGTTTGAGATTAACCTGATATTTGTGCTTTTATACAATACTCGTTTACTACTCGTACTCGGCTCGTACTCGGGCGAGTAGAGTACGAGCAGGGAGTCTCTGCTCGTTGGCCGAGTAGAGCCGAGTACGAGCAACACTCAGGCGTTAAGAGCCGAGTACGAGTAGGGCGATACTCGACTCAACTCGACTTGACTCGTGTACAGCTCTAGCTAAGTAAAAAATAGATTAAAGACTTTTTCCTAACAATCTCCACCAAGTCTTCAATCTTTAACCGTGTAGCTCCTTGACCTCTTCTCTTATTTCTGCATTACATCATATCTTTTCTTGCACACTCCATTTTCCTTTTATGCCATCTCCAAGCCCAGAGAAGTTTCGCAGACCTTGAACTTCTCTACATGAACGATCTAGAAGAGCATGTCCGTCGAATCAGAATCCACGTGCCCAACCATCTTTGCTCCTGTCTTCTCAAAAGAAAAAACGTAGTCTTCTTACCATCTCACCGCTACCCAATATTGCTTGTCAGGGTACTTGCTCACAACATTGATAGCCTGTGAAATAACCGGTTTAATCCAGACCATGGCATACACTGCCAACTGCATTCGAATAAGGCTCATAAAATATCCTGTTTTTCCTCATCTGTTTTGAAACATGTCCTGAGGAAAACTTGAGGAGAGACGCGTAGGGAACGATCTCTGGCTTTACTGACCCATCACATCCTTGATCAATACCTACACACAAGGTATTTATCCTGTGATTACCAAAACCTACTCTTCTTTCAGTCTCAATGCCGAGAACCATCTTTGCAACCCCCCGATCCTTCATCCTGAATGTCCCACCATGAAGGAATCAAACCACTCCGAGGCAACAGGTCGAACCACGACCTCATGCAAAGTCTTTCCTCAACCCCTTTAACTTCGAACCACTAGCTCTGGTTGCTTCATGTAAATCTGTTCTTCACTTTCCCTTATAGAAGTGCAGACTCCACATCCATCCTTCCAGCTCAAGAACACATTGACCAACCAGTGCCGATCTCGGATTTAATAGACACCTGCTATACCGTTGGTGCGAATATCTCTGAGAAGCCGATCCCTTCTCTCTGAGCATAACCCTTCACTACCAACCTCGCCATGTATCTATGTTGTATCCTCCTAAAGATCCACCTTCATCCAACCACTTTTCGGCCCACTGGAACCTCCACCCGCTCCCATATGTCGGTCTGGTACAACGAATCCATCACATCACCCATAGTCACCTTTCACTTCTCAGCACCAGGCTCACCTAGAGCCATCTGAATAGAAAATGAATCCCCTTCGATATTGGAGTCGTCCATGTACCTCACTGATATCCTGCGATCATGCCGTGTGATTCTTCTCACAGGTGGCTACTCTACCTGCTCTGTATCTCTGTCCACACGTCTTAGCCTTCATGCCCTGGCTGCTCATGTGGCCATGCCTAACATGCCACACATGTGCAGAGGTAAAATCCGCTACATCTACTATAGCTCCACCGTTTGAAGTGCTCCCGATTAACTTGTACAAGTTATCGAGTCGTTGCGCTTTCATGATTACCCGTGCCCCCTTAGATACTTTAAGATCACTATCAATACCTGTGTACTTGCATCCTTTTGCCTCAAGCACACCAAGAGAAATCAGATTCAGCTTCAAATCAGGAACGTGCCTGACATCAGTCAAGGTACACTCCGCCCCATCAAACATCCTGATGCGCACCGTACCAACATCCACAACATTACAGGCAATGCCATTGCCCATAAATACCTATCCACCATTGCACTCCCTATAGCTGGCGAACCAACTTCGATGAGGAGTCATGTGAAAAGATGCCCCTGTGTCTAGCATCCACTGGTCCTTACGATCATCGTATGACCGTCTGAGCGAAGACACAGATAAAACATCACCATCACATCCATCTGACGTGATAACGTTAGCCTCCCTACATGAAGCCTCGGAATCTTCTCTCTTCGATTTAGGATTTTCACAATCCTTCTTCACATGTCCTTCCTTCCCACGGTTCCAGCACTTTACCTTTCCTTCGCCTTTGCCCTTGAATTTGGATATATAACCTGAAGAACCCATACCTTATTCAGAATTTCTACCCATTGTAAACAGTGCATCAGAAGACGTCCCCATGTCGCTGTTTAGTTGTCTCATAGCCTTCCCTTGAAGAGCCGAGATAACGGTATCGATACTTGGAGTTTTGTTCGTACCGCACATAGTGTCCTTGAATGCCTCAAAAGACGCCGAGAGAGAATTCAGCAACATACATACCTGTTTTTCATCTTTCATCAC
This sequence comes from Magnolia officinalis, assembly GCA_021015155.1. NCBI lineage: Eukaryota > Viridiplantae > Streptophyta > Magnoliopsida > Magnoliales > Magnoliaceae > Magnolia > Magnolia officinalis. The sequence goes on from JAJHSJ010001287.1 coordinate 21,562, forward strand.
TTCCTCCATATCCAGCAATTTGCAAACCAATTTATTAAAGTTGCTGATGTGAGCCTCCAGATCTCCACCCTCTGCCATCTTGAAGTTATACCACTGTCGCTTCAAGTGCAGACGATTTTCAGAGGATTTCTTCGCATAAACATCCTCTAACTTCGCCCATAACTTAGCCGCAGTTTTCTCCCTCATGACGTTGTAGAGAACCTCATCCGTGAGACATAAACGGATCGATGATAATGCCTTCTTATCAAGAGTATTCCATTCATCATCTTTCATAGTAGACTTTCGCTCCTCAAGAGCACCATCTTCACCTTGCTTGATTAAGAAACTATTCATCTTGATCTTTCATAACTCAAAATTATTTTTTTCTGAGTACTTCTCAATCTCATACCTAGTGCACGCCATTATTGCTAATCCCTCAGATTCAGATCTGTGCCCCAACCGATTTCTCTGATACCACTTGTTAGGGATTTTGACCTGCGGAATCACACAGATCTAGATCTAGGATAGCAATTCAATGGCACCAAGTACATAACAGAACACACGGATTTAACATAGAAAACCCTTGCGGGAAAAAACCACGGCACAAAGCGACAGATCTCCACTATGAAAGCATCAATTACAAAGAGAAAGACTTACCCGATTCGAACAACCTCGAATTTCACCCTTGCTACACCCTTTGATAACCCTAAACCTTTTTAGGAACCCTTGGAACTACTTTAGAAAGCCTTCCCATGCCCTACAATAACCCTAGGAACCCCTATTTATAGTTTAGGCAACTTTCCTTTCGCACCCTTGCAAAAGGCCGACTCAAAATCCGCAGTCCGCATCGGATTTGGAAACAAATCTGTGTAACTACGACTAGTCGAGTTGAGTCTTCGACTGGTCGTGGGACCCCTACGATCGGTCGAGCCATCCCTTCGACCAGTCGAGCAGCTCGGACACCAAAATCCCATGTCGCTGGACTTTGAGTCGTGCAGGCCACGACTAATCGAACTATTCCTACGACCAGTCGTGGCTGACCCACAACTAGTCGTAACTGCAGTAAAAAATAAATTAAAGACTTTTTCCTAACACAACTTTCAGATGAAAAAACATACAATATAGATTTCTTCTTTCGTCTTTCTTCTTTCTTCTTTCTTCTTTCTAGTTCTTATTCTTCTTCATAAACTTCTTGAGCTTGAAAGAAATCTATCGCCTTCGTGGAAGCTGGTGGTGTCATTGTCATTCGAAAATCTGACTTCCTTCGGTAACAAGGGCATGGAATTGAAATAGAGCATTTGGCATTTTGCTAGAGCAATACACTTTCCTTGAAATTTATCACAACTTTCGGCAACAATTCTACGTACGAACTACAAGATCCGGTGATAGTTCACCACCATTTTCTGAGTTGTGTTTCTCATCTGTCGTCCTAATGGCATACATGCATGCCAATCTAGAATATCCAAAATAGACACTCTTCTGGAGGTACCATGGTCCTTTTGCATTGATTAGACTATCCCCGAGATCTAATTGGTGGTTACCAGATGGATGGTTTTAAATAAAATAATCAACACTTCAGATTTTTATCAGTGAAATCAAATTGTTTAATATCGTGCCATAGGTATCAGTTTTGGGCTATGCTCCATCTGCAGAGTATAAACGCGACAAATTAGATATGGTGGTGAACTATCACCGTAATCTCACCAATAGATTATCTAATCGAACGCAAAGAGGACCTTTAGAAGGGACGCGTGGCACATTTAGATAGAATGCTCGTTACCATCCACGTCTCTTCCTAACGGTTCTCCAGGAAATTACTACAATGGACTTACAAAGGATGTCGTTGTAAGCACAACAAGCATTCACACCATCTTTTTCCGTGCATGTCATTCCGAAGGAAAGATTGAGAAAGATAGCTGGGGTTTACATGGGCCTATTCCAGATTCGCACTTGATGACCAATCACCCTGAATTGGGATTGCTTCTTCCCAAGTGGTCCATGCTTTCAAAATCATAGAAAACTACAAGGAGCAGGGAGTTGATACGGTGAAATAAAAGTTAATGGATAGGATCGTCCCATAGTTTTGAATTTTTAAACATAAGCCATCCATCCATGGTCTCAGTAGATGGACGGACCCGATCAGTGAATTATCATGCCATATATACTGGGAAGAGATAGCTCCACCATATTTCAAATCTTCCAGCTCTACCCTATCATCTTACCCAGCTGTAAAACCGGCTACGGGTCCTTGAATAGTTCCTTTTTATCCTGTTAATTCGACCCTAACCATTAGAAAATGTACTTGAATGTAAACCGTTGATTATTTTATGATTTTATCTGCCCATAGATCAACGGCTAGGATTATTTGTGGAAAAATGATCTTTGCCTATTTCCCATGGGTGTAGTCATAGCGGGAACCCGCTAATGAACAGTTCCAATTCATGCACCTACAAACGAGCGTACGTATCAAATACGCTTCAGTATTCCGCGGGCTACCTCTCTTTTCTTAACGCTGCTGTGACTTGTCTTCATAAGAAACGGGTCGCATCAGGTTATGAGACCAATGTGGACAGGTGGTCAGATGTTTTACCACCGTCCATATCCTTTCTTCATGATAGGTTGGCCCAGTCACTTTTTGGTTCTGGCCAACCCGAATCCCTCTGTAAAGATGTGATCAGCTTGATCCCCATATATGAAATTTTCTGGGTTTTTTCAAAATAATAATAATAATAATAATAACTTACGCGAAGCGAAGTGAGTAAACTCTGTAGTGTCCACCGTGATTTATATATTTTATCCACTCCTTCCATCCGTTATACCAGAAAATTTTAAGGCTTAAGCCCAAAAATGAAGCCGGAAAAAGTGTGAATTAAACGTCTACAGTTGAAAATTTCCTGAGGGCGGCAGAAATTTTGGATCAAGCTTATATTTGTGTTTTTCCTTCATCTATGTTTTCCAGATCTTATGAACAGGTTGGATGACATATAAACATCACCGTGGGGTCTAGCAAGATTTCAACTGTGGAAATCATTATTCCCACTGTTTCCTATGGTACATGACAACTTAACCAACCTAATTTTCAGCAAACTATAAAAAGCCAATGACCATAAACGTCAAGAACGGTCCAATTCCAACATTATTCATGCCACGTGGGTGTGTATGATTTAGTATCCTAGTCCGACTGGAGACATAGTAGCCCTTTTTCAAACCCCTTTTCATATAGAGTTAAACCAGGTTCTTGGTGCCTAAGCAGGCAAACAGTTTGATGATGGTTTCGATTTGGTGCATGTAGGCCTATGTTTCAGTGATCCAGACCCTTGATCAAAGGGTTAAGACTATCCAATCAAGAACAATTTTGGGGCATCCACCAGTTCAATAGTCCGGATCAAAATCAAAATCAGTGTGTTTCAAATCCACGTATATTAAGTGTTTTTATTTATTTATTATTTATTTTTATTTTTGGCACAAGATAAGAACATACTAGTATGATATTATAGACATGGAAAACAGCATTTACAACTGGACAGGTGGGCCCCAACAAAAAGCATAAGGGCACTTTCCTATCTTGATGAAGAGAGACATATACATGATTTACAATCACAAAACAACGAAACAAAACAAATCCGTAGATAAACTGCTCCACAGTATACTACCCCATTCCAACTAGCTAATTCTCCAGCAAATATGTGTTTATAGATTGTGTATGATGACCCTCTCCAACTCCACCTTTGCCTTCTTGATAGTGTACATGCTTGAGATATACATATAGGCACATAAATTAATGTAGCTCAAAACCGAAAGTGTCCGGTAAAAATAATCTAAACGGCCCTCATCGGCTGTGTCCCCGATCCAACTGGGCCCACCACTCCACTTGCTCATTTTAGTAGATGTGATGATAAGAAGTGCACTAAGGAGGCTCCCAATACCACTCACACTTCGAGAGAATGATGGCCCAAAACTTCTCATTGAATCAGGAACATGATCATAGAAGAACTCTTTAACCCCATCGCTCACCAATCCATCCATGGCCCCCAGTAGGAAAAACTGGGGAAGTAGCCAAAACACGCTCATCTGTACCGTTTCCTTCTTGGGATCACATTGCTTGATCACATCCAACCTTTTAATCTCCACCATTGAAGCACAACTGCAGCATAATATTGAGAAGAACATGCCTACCCCGATCTTGATCATGGGAGGGAACCTATGTTCTAATTTGGTGGACCTTTCTATTAGTGGGATACAAAGATGAGTGACCACTAGCTTAGATGTGGATGCAAATGCTAAGAGGAATGTGACAGGGACCATGATCTTGTGGCCCACTTTACGGTCCATGTTGATGGCTTGCTCAAGAAAGAAGGTGGACCCCATGGTCCTAACGAGGCCGTACATGAGGAAGGTGGTCCAGATGGGAAACATGCATAAGAGAAGCTTGGTTTCCTCCACTTGTGTAACTGTGCACAGCCTCCATTTGTTTTCTTCTTTTGCATGTGATCCTTTGATAGCAGCTTTGTCAAGGGCCCTGCGGTTGTTGTTAAGAGAGAGTAAGGCCTCAAACTCGGTACTCCACCGTGATGTGCATGTATGTGTCATTCACTCTGCCGATCATTTCATCGGCTGATGTTACGTGAGCCCTGAAATTAGGCATATCCAAAACTCAAGTGGGCGGTTTGTGTACTGAAGATGAGGATAGCTATCATTGAGATCTTCCTAAGGGCTGTACGTTTGATGTTTGGCAATCCAAGCCCTTCATAATTAAGGTGAGTTCCATCAGTATGGAAGGATATAGCAAATACTAGCAATCTTTAACAAGCATTAATGCCACTTTAGTAAGTGTGGTTGTAAAAGTAAATTACGGGTTAAAGTTACTAATCTCAATGACTTTTTTGTTCTTGCTTTTTAACTTTTTAACTTTTTTTACTTTTCAACTTTTCTCCTTCCCTCTTTCATATTTCTATGTGATGGATGTCCATATAAAAGGAGAACCTACATTATAGATGTTCCACATGGAAGGTCCTTGTAAGATGGATGGTCCACATCAAAGGTGAGCCCCACATGATAGATGGCCCATATTAACATGGGCCACATAATAAATGGTCTACATCAATGGTTGGACCCTAATGACGAATGGCCCACATCCTAGGTAAGCCCTGCATAATGAATGACCTACATTGAAGGTGAGGCCCACACCATGGACAATCCACATGAAAGGTAGCTTCATGTTTTGGGCAATGGATGTTAAATGTGGGCCTCATACAATGGATGGTCCACATCAAAGGTTGGCCCCTAATTTTGAATGGCCCACATCTCAGATGTGCCCTACATGATGGACGACCCACATCAAAAGTGCAGCCATAGAACAGAGAGTTGACATCAAAGGTGAGCTCCCATTGATGCGTTTTGGAATATTGAAGGTACACCCCACATGATGAAACTTTTCTTTGATGATGGGCCCCGCATGATGAATGACCCACATCAAGGTGGGCCCCTTATAATGGACGATTCACATCTAAGGTGCCAATGATGAATGACCCACATCCAAAGTAGGCCATGCATGATGGATGACCCACATCCAAGGTTGAACCCACATGATAGACGGCTCAACATGATCTGTATCAGATATTAAAAGTGAGACCTACATGATGGACAATAACATTGATGGTAGGCCCCCACATGATAAATGACCCATGTTAAGCTGGGCGCAATATGGACAGTTCACATTGAAGGTCAGGCCCTGATGATGAATAACCCACGTCCAATTCAGACCTCACTTGATGGATGACTTACTTCGAAGTTGGGCCTTGCATGATGGATGGTCCTCACCAAAGGTGGGCCTGCAGGATGAATGGCCCGCATCCAAGTTGAGCCCAAATAAGAATAGTCCACATTAAAGGCTGCGCCCACATGATGGATGGTGGATACATACTTATGTGATGCCGGAGACCAAACATACATTTTTAACCTCAGACAAAAATAAAATAAAATAAAATAAAATAAAATAAAAATTAACCTCAGACTTCGGGCCCTAGTGGGCGGCGACAAACGGAGGATCCTCAATTGCGACAGAGAAAAACGAACTCAGTAGATAAATCATGCAGTAGCAATCGAGAGAGAGGGAGGGAGAGAGGGTTCACCTCAGGCCATCGGTGCGTCGCAACAGCTGCTCACCATGAAAAGGCTCAGATTTCTCGTGGAGCTGACCACCATCCGCTGGGCAATCCACGTCTCTCTTCAGTGCAGCAGCAACCAACACGCGCGCAACACGTGTTAGGAGGCTGCCACACGGCTTCACAAAGATATAGCAAGGGGTCCCACCTACAAACACACTCCACGCGACCAACATCATAGCCATTGAAACCATGCCAACGGTCACCCAATTCGTTGCATCATGAACAAGGGCAGCTACAACGACCCAAACCCACACCCTTCCTAAGAAGTAGCCCGTGTACCACCATGCTTTTGTGCGGGCCTTTATCACCTTCTCTTCTTTGTTGTTGTGGCCCCCAATCTGATCAAATCCAAGTGCTTTCAGTGATTGATCGTGGCCACCCTGGCCCATTGATATTAGAATCAACGCCGTGTAGAAAACCAACCCTTCTTCTGCCCCCTTTGTTGGCACTCGAGATGCTGACAATGTGAAAAGACCCAGTCCCTGGAAGACGATCCATAATGTTAGAACAAAGGCAGATGTGGGACGACATGAGCATGATCAGGCCAGTGTTCTATACGTTGAAAAATAGGTAAGCTGAGGACATACAGGGCAGGGGCCCCATTACCATCGGTGCAATTTTTTAGTATGTGTACCACTATATGATAGACTACTCCATTGAATTCGTAGCCAAGATAATGGAATGAATCCATTGGAGTAATAAAACAAGAACTTACCGCAACATAGATGGCTGTGGAAAAAACAAGCATGCGGTAATGGCCTAGATAAGCATCAGTGAGAAAAGCTCCACCCACCGCCATCAAGCTACTCACTCCCACCTGTATATTTAAGGTTGTGGCTGCGTACGGGAGCTTCTCCTCCCGAACATTACTTAAGAAATCCATCAAGTTCCCTACCACCGCATGCTCCGCCGCTGTGCTACTAAAAACCACACCTGAAGACATGCATAGAGTGCAAAATATCTAAACTTGAGTTTTTTTTTAAAAAAAATCCCGTACTCACGCAGACTATCATATCGGATTTTTCTCGAACAACCTGAACTCTGCAAGATGATAACCGTTGACTAGGAACATTCTCAGTTCATCAATTATAGGGGCGAGACCCCTCCTTTTGAAAAAAAAACTGTTGACTATGATGGCGGGAAACGACCAGAGAGTGGCTCTACGGATTCGTATCTTTCCTGCCGACATGCCACGTGCAAGCCATCCTATCCATCCAAAACGCGGGACGCACCAGAATGATCACCTGGTTTGAAAATTAGCCTTTTTCATCCCTGCCTTTTGCAGGTGTTGGAAATTGTGGAGATGTGAAACACATTGCATGGGCCGGAATGAGCTCCGTGGGGCCCACTATTTTGTATCTGCAAATCTACTCCATGAATGCAGTTTGGACCCCTTATTTTAACCGTACATGCAAAAGACACCGTGATAGAAAACTCTCGTGCGACACAAGAATGTTATAGGTGACTGTCTACGTTCGATTGTATGCACTCAGGTGTCACGCCTCAAATTCTCAAATTCAGGAATCGGGCTAACAAAAATTTCAGTTGCCAATTTGGTGGTTACAAGTTCCATAGTACCCATTCTTGGATCCTAGCTCCCATATGATTCTACAAGGAGAATTTTCAGGCTGGTTTTTTTTTTTTTTTTCCAAAAGGAGGAGCATAACCTCATGTGTCTCGTTAAATTAAGTAAATGCTACCAAAATGTATTACTTCAAAAAAAGAAAGCGCTACTTCAAAAATCCCTATTAGATAATAACGCTGCGCAAAAGTCATGAACTAATCTTCTGATTGGAATATCAATATCCATATCTGCGATTTCATAGGATAGAAATGTGGACGACATTACAAATGGTTTTGGGCTCGAGGCATCACAATACAACATAAGCATAGTTGGGCATCACAGAATATAATCACCCATGAAGATTTCCAAAGAAAATATTATTATTACCTATAATGAAAAAAGCAGCACCCCATCCACTGAAGTAGTTTGCAACATCGACCGCCATATCCACACAATCTCTCGTGTCCTGCAAAGCCAGAAAGAAGGATATCATATTGTTCATGGAAAGTTAAACTAAGGGGTGCATTTGGTGTCACCAAATATCACACATTTCATGATATTTTCAACCAATCAGACTAATTAATAATGAAATTTCATGATATTCAGTGCAAACAAACATAGGGTAGAAAACCACCTACGTGACTAATCAATTTTGAGATGAAAAAACATGCAAGAGATATCATCTTTTTCTTCTTCTTCTTCTTCTTCTTCTTCTTCTTTTCTAGTTCTTGTTTAAGGAATAGAATTTAAAGGAAGTTACTTAGATGTGGTACTAGAAAAGAAGACGCCTTCGTGGAAGCATGTGGTGTCATTGTCATTTATAAGTCTTACTTAGGTGAATGCGAAGAAAACATTTTATCCAAATAGAGCATAGGCTACTATGGATTTTGCTACAGGGATATGCTTTCTGGCCAGCAATGTCCTGGAAATCTCTCACACCTTTCGACATGAATTCCATTTCCACCCTCTTAACTAACCATAAGATCCAGTGATATTCACCACCATTTTTTAGTTTTGGTTTCTTATCTCCCGACCAAATGCATACGTGCATGCCAATCTAGAACATCCAAAATCGGTACTCTACAAGGTGTAACATGGCCCAAAATGTTGTATTGATTTAAACTATCCCCAACACTAGATCGATGATTATAAATGAAATAGTGAGCACTCCAGACTTAGCAAATGAAATCAAATGGTTAAGATCATACGTATCACTTTTGGGTCATGCCCTATTTCCAGTGGGACCCCCCATTTTGGATCATCGGGACTGAGTGGCATGCATGCCACTTGCTACAGAGTATAAACATGATAAATTAGATAAATGGTGATGAACTATCACCGTAATCTGGGACACGGGGCACTTATAGATAGAGTGCTTGTTACCATCTAAGTCTCTTGCTGAGAGTTCTCTTGGAAACTACTGCAATTGGGTTACAGAGGATATCCTTGCAGGCACAGCAAGCATTCACACCTTTTTTTTCCAACATAAGTCACTATCTAATCTTGCATTACATTCCAAAGGAAAGTTAAGTCCATCCTGCGCTTGAAAAAAACAGCCTAATCCAACAGCTTTTCAATTGGCCCACTCAAAAGTAGGACCGGCCCATTTAAGAAGGCTGCTAGGGCTATATGGGTCCACTTCAGATACGCGCTTGAAGACCAATCACCCCAAATTGGGATCGCTTCTTCCCAGCGGGTCATGCTTTCACAATCATAGAGCATTGACAGCTCTATGGATGAAGAAAACCACAGAACTAGCGGACGTCAAAACGGACGTCAAAAACACTTCAGAATCTTTTTTCATAACACGGCTGTGACTTTTTCTTCGAAAGAAAGTCGTCAAATCTGGTGGGCCATGATTATAAAAACCCAATGTCGACAGGTGGTCAAATGTCTTACCACCGTCCATATCTTTCATGCTTATGTGAACCACGGAATGACCAGACGATCTAGACTTTCAACCCTGGAAAACGGTTGGGTTGACGCCATAAACAGCCTGGACCAAGCTCAGTAACTGAACAACCTGTATCTAGCTCATGTGACAATGATACGTCACTGCCGAGTCGATTGGGTGTCATGGCTGTTTCGGAAACGACATGGTCGGTCGTCTGTGGGCCCCACCATGATGTATATTTTTCATCTAGATCATTTTATAGTATGAGACAAAAAAGTAGGTATATCCAAATATCAAGTGGGCCACATTATAGGAAAGAGTGTTGAATGAATGTCGACCATTAAAAACTTTTTGGGAGCCATAAAAGTTTTGGATCAAGCTGATATTTTATTTTATTTTTCCCTTCATCTGGGTCTTTATGACATAATCAACAGATCGGATGTCAAATAAACAGTACAGTAGGCCTTTGGAGAATTTTAATGATGGATATCCAATCACTATTGTTTTCCTGTGGTGTGGTCTACCTGAGATTTACATCCCACTCACTTTTGGGATTAAGCCCTAAAATGATCTATAAAAATAACTACCAGAAAAATGGGCAAAGGCTACGGATCTAGTCCGTAGCACTAGCGTAGTCGTAGGTCCCGAAACAATAGGTTTGGAACCTATAGCTACGGATTTAATCCGTAGCTATATGTCCCAACAGCTACGGATATGATCCGTAGCAATAACTACCAGAAACTGGCAAAGGCTACGGACCAAATTTGTACCAAAGATCTATGTTCGAATGGCCAGGCCCTTTCAATGCCGTCCATAAGAAATAGACAGCTTCATCATGGTCATAACAGCGGTTCCCACCTTCCAAGGACCCCCGCTCTTCCAGATAGCTCCGACGCACATTCGGGTCTACTCCATTAATCTCGAGCAAATACATAAACATGGCCTGTCCAAATGGCCAGGCCCCTCCAATGTCGTCCATAGGAAATGGGCAGCTTCATTATGGTAATAACAATGGTTCCCACCTTCCAGGGACCCCCGCTCTTCCGGATAGCTCCGACGCACATCCGGGTCTGCTCCATTAATCTCGAGCAAATACATAAACACGGCCTGTCCAAATGGCCAGGCCCCTCCAATGCCGTCCATAGGAAATGGACAGCTTCATCATGGTCATAACAACAGTTCCCACCTTCCAGGGACCACCGCTCTTCCGGATAGCTGCGACGCACATCCGGGTCTGCTCCATTAATCTCGAGCAAATACATAAACACGGCCTGTCCAAATGGCCAGGCCCCTCCAATGTCGTCCATAGGAAATGGACAGCTTCATCACGGTCATAACAGAGGTTCCCACCTTCCAGGGACCCCCGCTCTTCCGGATAGCTCCGACGCACATCCGGGTCTGCTCCATCAATTTCGAGCAAATACATAAATATGGCCTGTCCAAATGGCCAGGCCACTCCAATCATGTGCATTCTTGACAAGAGACATACCAGATGCTTGAATCTGAAAACGCAGCTCCAATCCTCACACATGCAACATCCACCTGAAAGAATGCGCATAACCGTCATGCTTGAGTAATCAATACAGGAATCTACATTTAAAACCATAAAACCAGAGATACTCATTGCATTTTTTTATTTAGGTTTAGGTTATAGGTTATATGTTATAGGTTATAGTTTTAGGGATTGAGAATAGGTTAAGGTTTACGGTATTGAGAATAGGTTAACGTTTAGTTTAAGAAATCAGGTTCTGGTTCGGGATCGGGTTTAAGTTTGGGGTTTTCAAGTTTAGGTTTAGGTTTAGGTTAGGGAGTTAAGATTAGGATTAGTTGTAGGTTTAGGTTTAGGGATTTGAGAATAGGTTAAGGTTTAAGTTTAGGAAATCGGGTTGGGTTCGGGATCGGGTTTAGCTTTGGGTTTTCAAGTTTAGGTTTCGGTTTAGGTTAGGGAATTGAGATTAGGGAATTGAGATAGGATAGGGTAGTAGGTTTAGGTTTAGGGATTTGAGCATAGGTTAAGGTTTAGGTTTAGGAAATCGGGTTCGGGTCGGGATCGAGTTTAGCTTTGGGTTTTCAAGTTTAGGTTTCAGTTTAGGTTAGGGAATTGAGATTAGGATTAGGTGTAGGTTAGGTTTAGGGATTTGAGAATAGGTTAAGGTTTAGGTTAGGAAATCGAGTTCGGGTTCGATCTTTTTTTGCCCAAATCCATGTCAATTGCATGAGAATCATGCATAAACATATATTTTAAGCAAAATGCATGAGGGGAATTACAACATAGATATTATGCACACGATATCACATATTGTATTGTTTGATTAACTACTCATGTGCAATATTCTTGATAAGAGACGTACCATATGCTTGAATCTGAAATATGCAGCTCCAATCCTCCCACATGCAACATCCACCTGAAAGAATGCGCATAACTGTCATGCTTGAGTAATCAATACAGGAATGTACAAGTAAAACCATAAAACCAGTGATACTTTTGCATGTTACACCATAAAACCAGTGATACTTTTGCATGTTACACCATAAAACCAGTGATACTTTTGCATGATACTTTTGTAAATTCTGAAAGGAATGAATTTACAAAATCTTCATCTATCCATCCTCTATTCATTATCCTGATTAGTTTCATTCTCTTCATTTTGTTTAATGTTCTAATAAAATGTTCTAATTAATGTTGCCATAGTATGTACCCTTATTAGCTTGATTGCAGCTTTATTTTCATGATAACATCACTACTAACAAAACTATAAGGCTAAGATTCATATCAACAGGAGAGACCTGAAAAAGCAAAACAGAAAACGTTGCACGCCCATTGCAGGATGTGCTCTCCCCTTGTTCCTGCAGAACCTACTATTTCCTCCCAGCCCAACTATTACATGCATGGCCAAATGGACAAGAGAAAGAAAAAGTAGGTGATTGGGGGTCAATTGTTAGGAAAGTAGGTAGTAAGTTGTTGCACATTCCTTAGCAGATTTCAAACTTCCATCATGAAAGGATTATGTAAGAAAAACAAAGAAAGAAAAAAAAAAAAAAAAGGAAAGTAATGAAATCTTATTTAGAATCAAGATAGGAAAAACTAAATGTACAAATAGATGAACAGATCCAGAAACATACATGCTTCAACAACAAAATAAAATAAAAACTTGAATCAACGTGACTTAAAACCTGAATCAACATGACAAAAACTTGACATTTAAAAAACCTGTCTTTCCAATGCACAAGAAACAAAGCATCTCCTGAAGAAATGAGTTCTGTTAATTTGATTTGTCTGACCTTTATGTCCATCTGAAATGCAGTGATGTCATTCTCATACCAGCAACCTGCAATGCTAAAATCACAGGTTATAATTTGCATGTTTTGTTTACGAAGTTAGACTTTAAGCAGTCCTCTTTGAGCTATATGCCAGCAACCTGGATTGTATGTGACGCTGGGACTCTCGGCCATACTATTTTGCAGCTGGCATTCTAGTTTCTTTCATGGCCCCATATCCTGTCATTATTTATTTTTTAATCAGATGGGGTTGCAGACTTGCACGCCAAATGTTTTCATGGTTTCCCCCCAGCCAGATCATTTTTAAGAATAGCCACATGAAAGGGCGCCCATCTGTAGCCCATGTTCATGATTCTCACCTACAAATTCTCGTACAATCTAACTAGCAAATCTGGAATGCTGCATTCAACAAGAAATAAAAGCTTCACAAAGCTATAATGGAATCCCCAATTGGCCAATGGGTCAACAAATCCTAAAGAAGCATGCACCACAAACTGTAATCACACTGCAAAAATCAAATTTCGGGGGTAACCTTTGCATGTGCCTTGCAGCCAACCAGTGATTTGGTGACCTTTCATGGTACAAGCAACCAACCAGTAATAGGAACTGTTGATACGGTGGAGTCAAGCTAAAGGTCAAGATCATGTTAGAAAATTCTGACCATCTAGTTTGAGTATCACCAGGGGAATGTAGCTGTTTGTTGCTCTCCTCTCCAGGTCAACAACCCATTGAAGGCAGGGCCCTCATTCATGATTCCACAGACGTTCCAGATCATTGAGCAAATTTGACCTTCTAGATCCTTTTAAAAGAAAAGGTTTAGCAAACCAATTAACTCCTCCAAATTGAGGGTGTGGAAGTGGTGCGTTACCTGAAATGGTTAGATTAAATTACTCAGAGAAATGTGCATGTTAACATGGTTATTATATAATACTCAGCCCAAATTGCTAGTATTTGTAGATTCAGAACTATAACCTTACTACAAAACAGTCTATGATCTAATATAAAAGAAATGATCAAATGGGAATGACAATTCACAATTATAACCAAAGCCTAGAGTTCTGTGATTCCGACTTTATTGAATTGACTTATTACAAATTTGATTGAATTGAGAATCCAAACACAACCAAATTGTACATGAAAACACAATATGCATTAAAGAATGACATTGGAGCCCTAAGATGCACGTATGCATTTTGTTAAATAGCAATGTCGCCATCTTATAACCAGCTATTACTTGAATCAAATCCCTTACAAGGGCACAACGAGAGAGTATTATGTCTTAGCTCTTACAAGGGTCATCATGTGTCTCACAAATGGTTACACAATTTTGTTGAAAGGAAAGAAAGAACACCCAAAAAAAAAAAAAAAAAAAGTCAAAAAAAAAAATAAAAATAAATAAATAAATAAATAAAAAGAAAAGGTAGAGAGAAACAGAGAAAAGTTCATCTCTTGAAATTACTTCTATCCAAATAGATTCCCACAAATAAAAATGCATCAATATTATAAATAGAAAGTGCATCTGAGTACCTCTTGTTTGACATTATTAGGGTGATCGATATACTCCCTATCATCCGGTCCTTGGGCTGTAAACAGAAAGACGACGTATCATAAGACAACTATAGCACAAGCACTGAAACTGAAGGAAATCACACCTCATGGCCAAGATCTTAAGCTCAAACCTTTTTGGCGTGACATCTTTGATTTTCCGAGGAGGAAGAATATCCCAATCAGCGGACATGTCCCCAATGGTTCTTTAGAAGAAATAAAAAAGAGACTATCCAACACAAGTTCATTACTTAGCAGTACATGACATGATAGACATGTCAAGGAAACCTATTGCATCTAAAGCTACTCGATTGTGCAACATGGGCATCCAAAATGTCACTGCAGGGCTGACAACATCTACACCTGCTCAAGCCTAGTTGAAGCCAAGACATAATAACAGATGGGGAGAAAATCAATGTAAGATCATGTCATAAAAACTGTCTACACAACTTTTGTTATTACCTGTGCAATATTGCTACAACTTTTGTTATTACCTTTGAAAATCAATGTAACACAACTTTGTTACTACAAGAAGGAGCATTTTGAAGCATTTAGTAAATCTTGATGTTCAGCCACCACTTAAAATAAATAACTATAGCAGTATAAACAAAAAATAAAGAACAAAGGGAAAAACTCATGAGTTGTCCATAAATGCAAACAAAATAAAATAAAACATGTGATTTCTTATGTTTGAGTAAAAAATAGAAGCTTTCAAACATTTCCACTAAAAAAATTATCATGGATTTTACAAACCAATTTAGCGCTCACAGCCTCACACAATTTCGATGAATGGTAAATGAATTTATATCAATTCCTGAACATGTGATTGTGAGAGAAATTCAAAGGTAGTAGAGAAAGCAAACACAGGAAACACATCTCCCTCTAATATGAACCGGAAACAAGTTCCTTCATTTCCACGAAATTTCCATGAGGTTTCCCATGTCTTATTGTTTCTCCTCCCACCAAGCTAGATGTCTCAGTTTCTACTTCACACATTCGTCTCTCACCACAATAAACAACACCAATGAATCGTATCTTAGCAAAGCCTCATAACAAATACAATCTCAGAAGTATGCAAGCAAAGAAATCATTTTTGCAACAAACAAAAACATAACTCAGAAGTATACAAGCCTCATAAAAAAACTGAATGTCAGAAGCATGCAAGCAAAGAAATCGTTTTTGCAACAAACAACAACATACCTCCTTAAGTTGTAAGAGCCGGTCTCGTGTGTGACGAATGCGCTCACGACCCTCAAACCACAATCTCCAGTCTATTAAAATCAAAACAATTAAAATTAGAGTCAAAAACATCAACGTTTGTGTACTCAGCCATAATTTAACTATAAAAACATGGCTCAGTTAAGATCCATCTAAAGAGATCTTCTCACTTGTTAACTGCTCATCACAGCAAAAATATCAGCCATAGATGCCATGTGAGGGGGAATTTAAAATAAAATAAATAGAACAAGGTTTTCTAGAATCCTTTACCTGGTTAACAACAGCCTTTACCATTTGTCGGAAGTCCTTCTTCATGACTAACCTATGGTAACAAATTTGCAGACAGGTTTGGTTCTTTGTCTTCGTCGTTGCAAGCACAACAGAAAGATCTTTCCCTGCTGGCTGAATCAGCACAGTCTTCTTGTTTGCCAGACCTGCCAATACCACAAAGACAAACAATGTTGGCAATGTTGATGTTCTGCAAATAACACAATCCTTTTGTTACCAACATCAAGAAGTAGCAACGCTGAACACCTAAACCAATTTATTGAATTGAAACAGAACAATTTTTATTTGGGACCTGTTGGTATTAAAGAAATATATAGGCCAAAACAAGAGAAGAAAATGAGATACTCATTACCATACCTTGGAACTTTCTTCGTAGTACCATTAGTCCCCTACAATTTTGCATTCTTAAACATTCAATAAATGCTCAGTCAGACATAGTGGAAACAAATACAGAACGCACCAAAAACCCATTCACGTATGCAATTAGACATGTGCGTGTGCGCACGCACAAAGAACACAGAGAAAAGAACTAAAGTCTTGATGCCATGAGCAAATACCAGGGAAAATTAGCAAAACCATCGGCCTTCTCTATCAGCTCATCGATTGGCAAAGCAACAATTAACTCGTCCTTGTTCTGCCTAGCAAAGCTGATGACGGGTACATGTTGGTGCCCATTCCCAGACAGCAACCGGTTTCCTTTCCTATAGCTAGTTGATCACCTGATAGAAATCCAAAAGAAAAATCTTTACATTCTCAACCAGTTGTATGCTACAACCCATTTTTTCATGCCTCATGAATTTTGTTTCCAATTGGACCCTGGCAGAAAATGCTGTAAAAGTAGATTATATGTTAGGTAAACTACAACCAGTTATAGGTCATTAGCTCCTTTTCAACGTCCAGCCAAATAAAAGCAATCAATCATTGTGAAAATTTAAAAAATAAAAAAAAAAATAAAAATTTTTTTAAAAAAAAAAAAAACATAAATGGAATGATTGCATTGGATTGTGGCAATTGGACTTAGAAACTCCAAAATCCAAAAAACAAACTAAATCAATTCCCTAGTAATTTTGGAAGATTCTGCTTGGATAAAGTTTTAATAGTGGTGATAAATCCATTTGCAACCTAAAAATCAAAGATGAGGTATGGACTCAAATTTACAGTATGAATCGATTCATTCTATAATGAATATCATCATACAGAAAAGTTATGCCCCAAACACTTTCTTAGTTAAATGGGGACTGTTATTTTATTTACCCTCTAGCCAGCGCATATGGCCACAAATGGAAGGTTTTATACTAGTCTTATCAAGAAGATTTTTGTGTTTCAATCCAACCATGTGAGATGAAAAACACAAATCAAAGGTTTGCCAAACCGGGGCCACACTTGTATAAGGTGTTTCCATTATGACAAGTGGGACCACTGGTTTGGTAATATAGACCATTGATGTTTTATATCTAGAGTCAAAATATCTTGGGGTCATCTCCATCTATAATGGGGTGCAACAGATTAATGGCCTAGATTATGGACTAACTATCCCACTTACTAGAACTGAAAACCCAAGTATACTCAATTACCACTAGCATTCCTAGCTATGGTAATTATGCAGAGTTTAAAAAGTAACTCATACTCCTCATTTGTGGCACTGATGTACGGGTTTCCGCATCAAATGGTGAATCCATTGGAAATGTGCATATTTAAATTCACACTGTTAAAGCAATCCCAACCAATGAGAACCAAAGGCCCAAAACAAACAATAGGGGCCCTTAAGTACAATTCCACATACAACAGGGAATAACCCAAGGAATAAGCAAAGTAATATTAAAGTAGCACCAGAATACAAGGGCATAGAACGGAAAATGCACAAAGCTATTAGACGAAAAACTCAAAATTCAATGAGGCTTTGAATAACCAAAGCGCATTAAAAACAAATCTCATGAAATGCACAGAGATATTAGATGAAAATGCACAAAGATATTAGACAAAAATGCCCAAATATCATGATTAATCACGTCTAATTTCAGTACAAAATCTCAAGAAATTTTATGGTATTGAATCAACACCGTTGGGCATTAAAAAGAAAAAAAAATAGAAGAGTGAAAGAAAAAAAATAGAAGAAAACGGAATAGGGTTTGGACATTGAATATTTGAGAGAGAGAGAGAGAGTACCAAGGACGACGAGGGGCTGACGGGAAGAAACCCTTTTTTTTACCTGACGGGAAGAAACCTTCCGTCCACAAGGAGAGTGGCAGCGAGATGGTGGGAAGAAACCCTCTGTTTTTACCTGACAAGAAGAAACCTTCCGTCCACAAGCTGATTGGCAGCAAGATTGAGAGAGGGAGCACGGAAGAGAGCGAGAGGGAGAGGAGGAGGCGGAGGGGGAGCACGAGAGAGCGAGAGCGAGAGGGAGGGTTTTTTTTTTTTCCTTTGGAGCGAGAGGGAGAGGAGAGGGAGATAGCCTTTAGGCAGCCGAATCCAAAATTTTCATGACCGCCGAAAGGGTTTGGATGGCAGGCGTTCAATCCTCCATGCTTTATACAGTGTGGTCACTTGATTTTTGATCTGTCTTATTTTTCGTCTTAAGCCTTAACGACGAGGTTGCCAAAGTGGATAGACGGTTTGGATATAACTCATACGTCATGATGGGACCCACAGAACTGGTGACGTCAACACACAAACAGCCAATCCGCTTCCCAGCAATGCTTGGGATATAATTTTGGACGGTGATCTCAGGGCTCCGTGGGGGCCACCATGATGGAGTGTCAATCACGCAATCCATTCAGTTAGGTAACCATGGATAATACATGAAACCAAAAAGGAGGCAGATTGAAGGCCCAAGTCAACCACACCATCCAAAAATAACTTTCAACAATATGCACATAATTTCTAGTGTTTACTATTGTGTGGTCCACTTGAGGCTTCAATATGCCTACTTTTTTGGGCTCATATGCTAAAATACGATATAAAAACAGATGGATGGCTTAGATAAAACAAATACATTACGATGGGCTCCACAGAGACCCTTATGAAGCTGTCAATTTAGAAAAGTGTGGTGGTGGGTCCTATAGCTACGGATTAAATCCGTAGCTATTTAGCTACAGATTAGAGCCGTAGCTATAGACCTCTATAGTCCGTAGCCTTTGCTCATTTTTTTGGTAGTGAATGGATGAACGAAATGAATGAAACACATACATCATGATAGGGCCCACAGAGCAGCGACCATCAGCCACCGGGCTTGTGGCAGGAGGAGTAGCCAATTCGTTTCCGGGTGTTTCCGGGAGTGGATTAGATGAGAGTCATGAGACCCGGGATCCACCGTGGTGGGTGGACACTAACTGTGGAGCTCACAGTGATGTATGTGCCTTAACTCTACACCGTCCAAACATTTTTAAAGATCATTTTTAGCATGATCCTAAAAGTGAAATTGACTCAAAACTTAGGTGTACCACACCACATGAAACAGTCGTGATTGAATCCCCATCATTAAAAACTTCATGGATTCCACATACAGAATATTATTTTCCATCCAACTGTGAACAAGGTGATTACAAAACACCTGGATGAAGATACCACACAAATATCATCTTGATCCAAAGCTTTTGTGGCCCATAAGAAGTTTTTAATGATTAATCATCACTATTTCCTGTACTATGGGTCATCTGGGGCTGGAACTGCTTCATTTTTTGGATCATGCCCTAAAACAAGCTTTCAATATGGATGGATGGCATGAATGTAGTCATACACATCACAGTGGGCCCACAGCCAGGGTCCCACCCACCTCCGTGGGATCCGGGGTCTCACCTAATCCGCTCCTCGTGTTTGGATGACCATAGGTCCCATCTTGATGTATATGGTGAATACCTACCTCACTCCATGTTTTCTAGCTTATTTCCCAAAAATGAAGTTTATCCAAATCTCCAGTGACTACATGGTAAGGATGGTGAGCCCTAGAGGATGGTGCATCAATGTATAACAAAGGACTTTAACAACACCCACTGTGGTTATTACCCTGAGTAACACCTTATCCCTCCCCTCTTCCACACATGCGTGGACTGG
>JAJHSJ010000253.1:0-44977 GCA_021015155.1 Magnolia officinalis
GGACCACAACAGATGAATACTCTGGATTATCAAACCATGGCCTCGTTTTGGAACTGATAATCCGACTAGGACCCGAGAATTCTTCACGCGCAATCTTTCTGTCTATTGTGAGAGGGTATGGAATTTCCGTCCGGCGGCATAAAATGAGTAGTTATCAGATACAGAAGATGTATAAGAAGTTACAATACATCTGTATTTTTTTGAAAATATTTCATGTATATAGAAAATCCAAACCGTGCAGCGGATGCTCAAAACTATGATTACCATCTTTAATGAAAATCAGGATAATGAAATTACAGAATGGTTTACAAAATGAAAATAAATGACAGCCAATTGTATTATACAGTGTGCTTCTGTACTCTACTTAATGAGATGATATGCCTAATTTTCATTATAATTGATGAAGATGGTGTGGCCCACCATTTTCACGGATTAAATGTTCTATACGTGAGACATTTTGGTGGGATAAAATGGTTGTATTATAACTTCTGATACAGCGGCTGTATCTTATCATTTCTCTTTCGAAAAAGGTAGTAGTTCGGCAACTGTAGTTTGTAGGGTTGAATATTATAGAACCGCAATCCATATACTTCCCCGTGTCAGGATTCTAGCCCATTTCCGCGTGTAACAATCATATTTTTAAAACAGTGGTGACTCATCCACCGTACTAATGTACAGGTATGGAAAATCCAGATCGTCCAAGTCGTAGGATTCTTCGTGGACGGACCACCATACACGAAAATCCCACTTATCAAACAATCCCAACCATCCAAGTGGTGGTGTCAAATCCAACCGGTGAAATCAAAAGATTAGCCTCGAAGGATCATCACGTGAACTGCACTCTATGATCCATCCTCAGTGGGACCCGCGACATGGACTGCTCGGATTGACGTGCATGAGGGGCACATGTACTGCCCATGAGCCCATCGTGACCATTTCAAAGAGGCTGGATCTACTAGAAAGCTTTACAGGTTAAGCTTATGCATGATGTGTGCATGACATCTAATCCGTCCATCATGTCCACAACCCTAGTGTTCTTCACGGTGCCAAAAATCAGACGGATGCAAAATTGAAGTGGGCCACACCTCAGGAAACGGTTGGAATGGGGAATACCACCGTAAAACCCTTATCAATTGAGTGGGAGGCCAACCATGTATTGTATATTCCATCCAATCCATTAAGAAGATGCGCCCCACCAGGATGAATGGACAACCTAAAAATCTGCCCATTCCAAAACACTGGTGGGCCACAACCACGTGATTTTAGAGGTTTCAAGGATAATTTTACGCTGACTTGAGTTTTGGAAACGGCCTATTTTGGGGCGCCAAGGAGAGCACGAGCGTTTCACGTGATGGACGTATAGCATGTCATGAAAACTACACGGTGGGCTCCAAACATAGGGTTATAGGTTATAGTCAGCCTTGTAAAGTGTATCCGGAATTGCGAAGGACAGTGATATGCATTGAAGATGGAGATTAAGTGAATTGGATTGGGTCCCTGGTTGAGACTTCTTAGATTAGTGTAATCTTGATGCTATATATGTTTATAAAGAGTAGAGGTTTTAGTAATTTGGAATCCATCAAAACTCCACTCTATAAGGCTCCACATGAATTTGGTAAATTCAATTCAACTACAACAGTGCGTATATATAACTCTCATA
This sequence comes from Magnolia officinalis, assembly GCA_021015155.1. NCBI lineage: Eukaryota > Viridiplantae > Streptophyta > Magnoliopsida > Magnoliales > Magnoliaceae > Magnolia > Magnolia officinalis. The sequence continues at coordinate 1,661 of JAJHSJ010000253.1, forward strand.
TGACCTTTTACATTATTTTAGATACACTACAACTTAACTTAGTGGGTCCACTAGTATTTTCGATCACACTATCCAACATTTATGAGAATCCAAACCGTTGATCAATAAGGCCCACCTTATAAAATTCTTACAAACCTACCCGGCCTTGCAGTGGATCCGGTGGAAAACTATCACCAAACACTACCCATTGTCAGGTAGACATGGTAGGATGATAGAGACAAAGGCCCAAAACAAAGGCTGGCCCACCACTTTGAACAAGTCAACAAATACAATGCAAGGGAGCTGACGTGGAGAAAAGACTTTTCTTCTATCCATCTGTTTATATAAAATGGACACTGGAATACTTATCTTCACCTCAGTAAAGAAAACAAAGTATCCTCTCTTTGAGAAGCTTTACTGCAATGGCTGTAGAAATACTCACCACCACCACCACCTTGAAACCTTCTCCATCTCCACCGTCCAATCCCCTCCACAATACCCACATCCCCCTCACCATCTTCGACAAAGCCGCCTTCAATCTTCACGTCCCAATCATCTACGCTTTCAGACCGCCCATGCCATCAAACGATGCAATGAAATCCGGCCTCGCTAAAGCTCTAACCTACTTTCCACACCTCGCTGGGAGACTATCGATAGATGAACAACACCACCCTTGCTTTGTTCTTAACAATGCAGGAATCCGTTTGATCGAGACCCAGATAGAGATGACACTGATCGAACGACTCCCACTCGACCCATCCACCGATCTTACGAAATTGCATCCGACATTTGATGGTGTTGATGAGTTGCTACAAATCCAACTTAACCGTTTCTCATGTGGCGGTCTCGTGATTGGCCTAACAGCCCATCATCGTGTGGCTGATGGACAATCTATGAACTCTTTCTTCCTTGCATGGGCTAAATTAGTGCGTGGCCTTGATGTGGATCCACTTCCTTATCATGATCGAGCAGCCATTTCAGTCCCAAGGAATCCACCAAGGTGTGATTTCAATCACCAGGTTATGGAATTTAGAGAAAATACTACTCTGGCTGAGTCCCCCACTTCCAACTCGGTCTGTTTATCATACATAGAGAATTTGGTTGTCCATTTCTCTGGTGAATTCATAGCCAGGCTCAAGACACATGTTAATCCAGGCCATCAATACAGCACTTTCGAGTGTCTCATGGCCCACCTGTGGAAGAAGATCACGTTGTCACGTGGACTGCAGGATGATGAGCTGACTCAAGTGAGGGTGGCAGTGAATGGCCGAGCACGTATTAAGCCGACGGTCCCGATGGAGTATTTTGGTAACTTGGTGTTATGGGCGTACCCAAAATTGAAAGTGGGGGAGTTGTTGAGTGGGACCCACGCATCTGCTGCCAAGGTGATCCATGATGCAGTGGCTCGGATCAACGATGCATATTTCAAGTCTTTTATCGATTTTGGTGAGGTTTGGAAGAGAGGAGAAGGAAGGGAGGAGATGGCTGCAGCTGCTCCTTGCAGTGGTAACTCGTTGTGTCCTGATCTGGAAGTGGATAGTTGGCTGAGATTTCAGTTCCATGATCTTGATTTTGGTGGAGGTGGGCCATGTGCTTTTCTACCACCTAACTTGCCTGTAGAGGGGTTGCTGATATTCATACCTTCATGCAAAGAGAAGGGTGGGATCGATGTGTTCATGGCTCTTTTGCCTCATCACGTGGACCATTTCAAACGGATTTGCCACAATCTGGATTAGGGGTGGTCATTCGTGCCAATGTTTTACACGAGTGTGAGATCCAAGCCGCTCATCGGACAGCCAGTCCCCACGTAGGTATGCCTGTTCAAAAGCTCGGCCAGTCCGCTCATTTGATGCAGCACACACGTACATTAAATATGAAGCCTTGGCTGATTCTTTTTACCATCCATGTGCAGAAAAAAGGTACCGCCCACATGATGAACGGCTTAGATCTCACACATATGTGTCACCTTGGCAAGTACGAGCAGAGTATTGTACTGATAGCTGATTTTCTTTCTGTTTGATGTGTTCGTGAGATGAATAAAATTTGATTTGTGATATTAAATCTTTATTAGGATGGTTAATATTTCAAGATAGATAAGCTGTTCTTTTTCATAGATTCCAGTAAATGAGTCATTGTTATTCTCTAAGCATGTCTGATTTTTTAGAGTATTTCCATCTAAAAACTTAGTCTAAGACACAAATATGTGGACCCATGCGACCACGTTGTATGTGATATATTCAAGCAGTTTACCGCAACATTTTAGCAACATGAGCTTAAAAATGAGGTAGATCTAAAGCTCAATTAGCCCATACGTACCCAAAGAAATAGTGGAACTAAAACTTTTATCATTGAAATGTTTTTCATTTTTAAGGCTTATTTGTCATCTAACTTGTTCACGAGGTCACAGGTAATTGGGTAACACCGAAATACAAATGTCAGATTGATCCAAAAATTACCGGGCCCTCAAAATTTTTTAAAAAATGGGCCTTCAATTCTCACTATTTCCTGTCATGGTGGTCCACTTGAGCTTTAAATCTGCTTCATTTTTGGGCTTATGCCTTAAAATCAGCTAGCAGAGTGGATGAGCAACAGGATAAAATATATACATCACAACGAGCCTTATATGAAATTCACATTCCACATTGATTTTAGCATTAAAACGGATAGCGAAACTCTACCTTGAGAATGGTGTTTGAATTTTGGTGGGAAATAATTAATTCCTATTTCTTGATATTTATGAAAGTGAAGTAGAAAACAAACCAGCCCTAAATATAAAGGAAGAAAAATAATAAATTTTCTTCAACATACGATAAACTTAAAAGAGCCACATGTGTCTACATCCATACCACGGTTCTAAAATAAAAATTCCTCCTTTCAACATTAATCTAATGAATATTTTTAAAAAATTATACATAATAAATATATTTGCTTTCTAAAATAAATTTTTTTTTAATTTTAAAATGTATTCTTTATTATAAAAACGCAACATGGGAAGCAAAATCCTCTACACCAACCGGCAACCGCTGTTTCATAGCATGTAAAACACCCAAGCTCTGTGGGACCCACTGTATTTTACAGGTGACATCCATTCCGTCCATTAGGTTTGCCTCCTAATCACTGTACATGTAAAAGATGTCTCATCCACACATGCCAAGAACAACCTAAAATCAAGGTTTTTGGACTGCATCTTCGTCCCATTTGCACTGCTCCCTGCTGTGGCCCACCTGAGTTGTTAGTCAGGTGGATGTCAGTGTCAGGACCTAACAGTTTAGCTTGCACACCTGAGTTGTCAATCAGGAGGATCTTTGTATGAGGATCTAACGTAGAGGGACACACCTGACTTATGGAATAAATGTCCGGAGATCAGGTCACCTCTCTGCATGGCCCTTGTCACCCGACTCTGTGGGCCCACCATGATATATGTGTATTATTCATGCCATTCATCATTTTTTATAGATTATTTTAGGGCAAGAACCTAAAAATAAGGCAGATCCAAAGCCCAAGTGGACCACACTATACTTCCCCTTGGTGTGGTACACTTAAGCTTTGGATCCTGGAAAAATGGATGGACGGAGTGGTTAAAACATCTACATCATGATGGACCTCACAGAAGTTGGGATAATAAGGGAGGAAGCGGATTAGCTACTCCCCCTGCCACCAGCCTGGTGGCTGGTGGTCGGTGCTCCGTGGGCCCCACCATGATGTATGTGTGTATGTGTTTCATCCATTCTTTTCACCCATTTTTATACATCATTTTAGGGCTTTATCCCAAAAATGAGAGGTATATAAATGTCAGGTAGACCACAGGACATGAAAACAATAGTGATTGGATATCCACCATAAAATCCTCCTAAGGCCCACTGTACTGTTTATTTGACATCTGATCTGTTGATTATGTCATACAGACCCAAATGAAGAGAAAAAACAAAGATCAGAATGATCCAAGGTTTTTAATGGTCGAAGCACATTCAACACTGTTCCCTTTAATGTGAACCACTTGGTATTGGGATATATCTTATTTTTGGTCTCGTACCATAAAATGATATGGAAAAATATATGGACAGCATGGATGAAACACATATATCATGGTGGGGCCCACAGAGCACTGACCACCAGCAAATAGAGTGTAGCCAACCCGTTTCCCATAGGGGCCCGTTTGGCCGGGTGGATTGGAAGGGATTGAATGGTATTAGGGTGGATGGCATGGATTTCAAGGTAATGACGGTGTTGTCAGTGGATTGTCTTAAGATCCATGGATTGCTATATCCCGGGATTGCTACATCGAATCTGTTTGGCACGCCGGCCAATCCCGGGATTAAACCTTTCCATCTCTTCCAATCCCTCAAACCAAACACATCCCAGGCAAATTTGACCGGATTAGGATAGATTGGATGGGATTTAAATGTAATGATGGTGTTGTCTGTGGATTGTCTTAAGATCCATGTGATTGCTATATCCCTGATTAAATCACCCGGTCTGTTTGGCACGCCCGGCCCAGCCAATCGTGGGATTTAACTTCCAATCCCTTCCAATACCATCCAATCCCTTCCAATCCGCCCGGCCAAACGGGCCCTAAAGGGATATCCCTGGGGAGAGCGGATTAGATACCGACAAGGTCACTATCCAAGTGGCTACTAAAGTGACGTCACCAAGCTTTGTGGACCCACCATGATGCATGTGTTGTATCCATACCATCCATCCATTTGGAGAGATCGTTTTATGGCATGAGAAAAATAATGAGATATATCTAAATTTCAAGTGGACCCTACCATAGAAAACAGTGGGGACAGTGACATCCACAGTTGAAAACTTTTTAGGGGCCACAGAAGTTTTCAATCAAGCATATATTTTTGTTTTCACTTCATCTATCTATATGTTAACTTATAAATCGGTTGGATCTAAAAAATACATAATGGTGGGCCCTATAAATGTTTCAACGGTGGGTGTGACTGATCCCACTGTTTTTTGTGATGGGTCCACTTGAACTTTAGATCTATCTCATTCTTTTTTCATGCCATAAAACTATCTCTACGAATGGTTGGACGGTATGGATACAACACACGCATCATGGTAGGGTCCACAGAGCTTGGTGACGTCACTTCAGTAGGATTTAGCCACTGACCTTGTCAGTATCTAATCCGCGCCCGCCCCTGGGGACCGTGTTTCCCACTCAGACTGGATCCAGCAGGTGGGTGCGGTGCTGAATGTGGGCCCTACCTTGATGTATGTGTAGTATATCCGTGCCGTCCATCAGTTTTTTCAGCTCATTTTAGAGTGTGGTACAAAAAATGAAGCAGATGCAATTCTCAATGGACCACACCACAGGAAACAGTGGTTATTGAATACCCCCATTAAAAACTTATGAGGGTCCACCATAATGTTTATTTTCCATCCAACCTGTTGATTAAGACACACCGACCTGGATGAAGGGAAAACACAATTAATAGCATCTATCTAAAACTTTTGTGGGCCACCAGAAGTTTTTAATGGTAGGAATTCAATCCCTACTATGTGGCCCATCTGAGATCGTATCTGCTTCTTTTTTGACCATGCACTAAAAATGAGCTGGCAAAACTGATGGACGGCTTGGATATACAACACATAGATCGAAGTGGGCCCTACGGTCAGGGCCACATCCACCTGGGTGAACCCGGGTTGCACCTAATCTGCGTTCCACTCAGACAACATGGTGGGGCCACAGAGCTCCGGTCTTATACCAACTGTATACAACGGATGTTGTAGCCCGTGCCGATCCTATGGATGGTATGGATGATCGGTAAGAGTGGCAATGGGTGGGGACCACCCCTGGACCCACCAGCTTAGCCCGGCCAGGCTTTTGCCTTGCATGCATGGCCTGCTCAAATTTCTAACCAGACTGGCTCGGACCCGACTTTATATCTACATTTACTATATCCTGAAAATATGTCATTCCAATCTTAGGTTAGGCAACGTATTCATCTTGAATGTAGACCATTCGTTCCATTTTAGATCTCTAAAATGTGTGGCTCACTTGATTAATAGATAGATACATTCAAGTGAGAAATATGGATTTTTTCAATTTTCGGGCCAGACAAGGCTACTCTGGGCCGGTCGGGCGACACGGTCAAGTTATTTTTGAACTTGGGCATGGACCTGCTGTGCTAAACTCATGCCTTGGGTCTTAATCATAAGTACAGACCAGGGCCTAATCCACCCAGCCCATTTGACCAGGGCCTAAGCGACTTGAACGAGCCCAGTACAAGTCCAGCTCATTTTCAGGAGAGTTTGGGCTGAGATGGAGGCCCATAGGCTTGTAAATGGGTCTGGCCGGCCCTGTTGAAAATTTTCATTTTAGTACGCCCAGGCCCGGCACATTTCCAGCCTTAGGGGCCCATATATGGCATGGTTGGGCCTGGACTGTGGCGCTTAAATCATTGGCTGTACCTGAAGACTACTTGCCACCCTAACTAGGTCTATAATCATATGTAGACCTAGCCCATCTATATCTAGGTCCTCGAGGTTTTAGCACAGGCCTGACCGAATGGGCTTGAACTGTAGGGGTGAATCTCGGCTGGGTTGCCTGACCTCAAGAGGACCCAACAACCCCATCCATATTCCAACATAAGGTGCCCAACATAGAGCCCTCCAATCTAACCCAATTCAAATACATGTGATTATTCCAACCTGAATCCAGTCCACTTTAATCTAGTGACCATATATATATATATATATATATATATATATATATATATATATATATATATATATATATATGGAATTGCTCACCTGCGCACCAGTTCGCTTGTGCCAACTTTTTTGAAAATCCATCATACGTGATGTGGATCCAAAATCTGAATGGTCCATGTGAAGCAGCACCTCATGAAACCCCTAGGCCTAAGTCTTACTTTGATCCAAAACTTTGGTGGGCCATGAAAACAGTTTCCTCCCTTGATTTGCATTTCTTTTTGTTATGGCCCACCAGAATTTTAGAGCAGGGTGAAAATTTGTCCCTTGGGGTTTCATGGGATTCCACATCACATGGACAGTTCAGATTAGGTTATATGCGGTCGAGCTTATGAGAACTTCCCATGAGACCGAGTTGTGTAGGCCCACCGATGATGTGTGTCGAATAGTGTGAGCCCACTGTGATATATATATATATATATATATATAGAGAGAGAGAGAGAGAGAGAGAAGAGAGAGAGAGAGAGAGAGAGAGAGAGAGAGAGAGAGAGAGAGAGAGAGAGAGAGAGAGAGAGAGAGAGAGAGAGAGAGAGAGAGAGAGAGAGATAGTTTTGCACGTGACATCTATCCAATCCACCAGGTTTGCCTCATATTTACTTACGGTTCATATAAAAAGTGATACTCATCCATAAAAGGAGAATAGTGTAAAATCAAGGCTCAAGCTTCTAAGTTCACTTGGTGTTGTCCACCTTGGATGGTTTAGAACGTGGGATTAGACGGTACAGAATTATATATGATACAATATTGTAAATTTCATCCAGTGTTTGGAAGCAATAAAAAGGATTGAATTAATCTAAATATCATATTATTCCGTCCCATTTATATATGTTGTGGGATTTTTGGTGGATTTCAAAATCTAGTACATATGTGGGCCCCACATTTTTGTATGTGTTTTATCCACATGGTCCATCCATATGCAATTAAGTTGTATATCCATAGAGGTGACCGACATTAGTTGTGAAATTTGATTAATTGATTACAATTTCATGGTCTACCAAATGTAGGTAATTTGAACCCAAAGGTGGGATTGGACGGTCAAAATACCATGGCATCTTCGGACATGCAATCAATGTACAATAATGGTATTAATTCCATCTAATGCAATTCTATACCATTTAATCTGGTATTCCAAATAGGATAAGTTTTGGATTTGGATGAATTTTGGATTGCCTTTGATCCGGTAAGATTCACCGGATATAAACAGCATGCTTGGCACCAAACACAAACTTATGGTTGGGGTCCACTTCGCACTATTTCCTAGACTGGCCCACCTGAGTTGTTAGTACTGTCAGGCCCAAACAATGTGGCACACCTAAGTTATCAATTAGGAGGATATTCGTATCAGGATCTAACGTATATGGACACACCTGACTTGCGGAGTAAATGCCCCTTAGATGCCAATTGCATGCCGACTCGGTCGCATATATGCATGACCCTAGTGACCTGACTTTGTGGAGCCCACCATCATGTTTATATTTTATTTATGCAGTCCATCAATGCTGGATTATTTTAGGGCATTGAGTTAAAAAAAGGGCAAATCTGAAGTTTAAGTGATGACCGATTACTTTACTAAATGAGTAGAAGCAAAACTTATGTTGGGAACAGATTATCAAAAGATGATTGAGTATATCAAGAAATAAAATAAAAAAGAATGTTGTCAGTAAAAGCGATGAGTAGAAGCAAAACTTATGTTGGGAACAGATTATCAAAAGATTATTGAGTTTATCAATACTCATATAATTCATTGGTTTGAAATTACTGAATCAATTACTATGGACCGATGAGCAGTATTTTCATTTAAGCAAGTCAAGGCAATGACTGATCCGTATAAAATCAGTTTGATGCATTCGTCACTTTACTTTGCTCAGGCCAACGACCAATGTGAGGCTAGTAACAAGGTCATCAAGAATATTTTACACAAAAATGATTGATGAGAATCCTAAACAATAGCATATTAAATTGTCAGAAGCTATTTGGACATATCACAACTTATTTCGGACAAGCATAAAGATGAGTCCATTTAGACTCGTGTATGGACATGATGCTATATTACCATTTGAAGTGATTGTGCCATCAGTATGGGTAGCCTATCAGTCTAACTTAACCCAAGCCGAGTTCACAGAGGCTATGCTAATTAAACTTGATGACTTGGACGAAATTCGGCTAAGGTCCTTAAATTCTATTATAACAAACAAGGCCAAAGTCACTCAATTGTATAATAAAAAAAATAAAAAAGAATGTTTTCAGTAAAAACGATATAGTTCGGAAAGTGATATTGCCTATTGAGACTAAGAATTCTAAATTTCATTAATGTTTACTTACATGGGATGGGCCATATACAGAAATAAAAGTTCTCCATAGAGAAGCTTATATCATTCTTGATATCGATGGAAAGATAGCAAAAAATCTAATAATTTTTTTATTTTTAAAAGCATATCATCTCAGTCTATGGGAGATATGGAAAGATCATGCCACCATATGGTATGTCTCTACAGATCAGAAAGCTTTTCCAAGCTGCATCCTTGAGGCTTGCCATCTTTGTGTCAGTTGACTCGTAGTCTTTAGTAAACCAGGTTGAATTGAACTCTTTATCTTTAAAGGGACAAAAAGAATGGTTGGACTTATCAAGGGTGAAAGAAATGAAAATACTCATATATATAATAAAAGAATAATTGATTCTAGAGCAGATGATATTGCGGTGACCGAATGAGGTAAATTCTACATATACTGGAACATATTTAAGGAATCTTGCTCCAAAGTATTCATAAAACCACATCTAGATCTTGATAAGTCAGATAGGCCCATCAGAGTGATAAAATCCCTTTGTAGTTGTTTCAAACATGTTGCGATAAAGGTGGCTAAGTACAAAGGGAGCGAGAGCAAGTTGACGTCATTGAGCGAGCGCCTCGACCAGATGAATGTATTCCTTAGTAATTTATAAGGCACTCACACATAACAGGAATTGACAAATCCACATTAGAAGGAATGTCGTACGTTTTTGCTCATCCATTTTATCTTGAGACTTGTGTTGTAGACCCATGAAAGCGGAATATACATTGTTGGTCTTGTCCGAAAGAGTGAAGGGATGCTAATTCTTCAAAATGAAACTCGAATAGACAAGCTCACCAAAGGACAACAAATAGGTGAATGAACATACATTCATGATTGTTGGACCAATGGAGCCACATCCAAAATAGAATGTAGTGGTCGATCGACTCTATAAAGTTGACACTACTGTAAAAAGAAAAGTATTGGTTGGATATTCATACAAGGGAAGTTTGATTAGAGCTGGGCATCGGACCGAGTCGGATCAGATTGGGTCCAACTCGATTCGGTCTGAAATCTACATGAGCTAACCCGAACTTGATTCGATCCGAGACCGAGTCTGGGACATCTGACTCGAACCAATCCAATGCACGATTGGCCTGACCCGAACCGATTCCGACTCGGTCAAGTAAACTGAGTCGGATTGGGTTGGGTACGATTCAAATCGAGTTGGGTCTATGGGTCAAACTATGAGGTATGTGTTATATCCAAACCGTTCATCCATTTGTAGAGTTCGTCTTAAGGCTTGAGCCGAAAAATAAGACAGATCTAAAGATCAGTTGGACCACACTGCAAAAAACAGTGGGGGATTGAATGTTTACCATTGAAACCCTTTTGGAGATCACAAAAGTTTCAGATTAATATGAAATTTGTTTTTCCTTTTCATCCATGTATTTTTAACCTTAATAACAGATTAGATGGAAAATAAACGTTATGGTGGGCCCTACGAATTTTTTAACAGTGAAAATCATTATCCTCGCTACTATTTTCAGTGCGGTCCATTTGAGTTTTAGATATGATTCTTTTTTTTTTCAAATGCTCTAAAATGATCATGAAAAATGGATAAATGGTATAGATATAATAAATACATCATTGTGGGGCCCATGTAATTTTGATCTCATTTGAGCCGTTCGTACAACTCAGAGCTCGAGGTGCGTCTCCACTCGTCTTTGCACGACACGTATCTAAACGTGTTGGGCACGAAATGGTTACAGGCTGTCTTAACGTGCTGGGCACGAAATGGTTACATCCTTACAGGCTACAGGTTAAGTTGGCATCACCAAGTTCTGTGGGCCCCACTATGATGTATGTGTTATATCCACACCATTCATCCATTTTTAGATATTATTTTAGGGTATGAACCAAAGAATGAGGCAAATAAAAATATGTAGTGGACCACACTAAAGAAAACAGTAGGGAGAGTGATTTCCACCGTTGAAACTATCATAAGGCCCATCATAATGTTTATTTGAAAACCAACCATTTAAAAAGTTGAAAAAGACATGAAATAAGGGAAAACACAAATATCAGCTTGATCTAAAGCTTTTGTGACCTTTAGAAATTTTTAATGGTGGGCGTCACTGTCCCACTATTTTCTGTGTTAGAGTCCACAGGAGCTTTGGATTTAACTCGTTCTTTGGATATTGCCCTAAAATGATCTCTCCAAATGGATGGAAGGTGTGGATACAAAACATACATCATGGTGGGGCCCACGGAACTTGTTGACATCACTTCAGTAGCTAGTCTCGCTACTCAGCTCGTCAGTAGCTAATCTGCGCCTTGTTGACGTGTTGTGCTTGCAAGTGGTCTCTTAGTAAACTCTGTTGGGGCCCACCGTGAATTCATGTGGTTTATCCACGCCGTCCATTCATTTTTTCAGATCATTTTAGTAGTTGAACCCAAAATTGATGCATATCCAAAGCTCGAGTGGACCATACCACAGGAAAAAGTAAAAGTATTGATTTCCACCATTGAATCACTCCGGATCGGATCGGGTCGGTATGGATCGGATCCATTCGGTTTGAATTTCGGTTTGGATCGGTCTGGATTAGCCATGATCCAAACTCGATCTGATGAACGGTCGAATCTGACTGATCCAACTCAAACCGCACCGATCCAGGCCTTCGGTTTAGTTCGGATCGGGTTAGAAATGCCCAACCTTAAGTTTGATGCATTCATAGATTACTGGCTGCCTCCATGTATCATTGTGATGTTATTCAACGTGTGTGAATCAACTGACCCAACCGTTCATCGGTTTCGGCTATGCTCTGGAAGACTTAAATGCATTAGAAGGATTTGTGAAGTTATCAAATTGAAGTAGAAGAACTTCATTGAGACATTTTGAGAAACTTGGTTTAATCTTATGAAGTTGTTCTTAAGTGATTGCGGGGTGAAAAGCAAGACTGAGTGTCAACACTGCCTTGTTTGGTTCAATCGGAGTATTAAACAGGAGGTCACGGACCACTCCTGATGACAGAACGACTAGATCATTGATGAACAATTGTAGGAATAAGATGTAGATATAATAATTGAGAGGAGAAAATTGGAAATGGGGGTTTGACGCAAGGTAGAAGAGAAGCATTGACTTAGAATTTTGTTTATGTATCGGTCGCAATACATGCACATTAATGAAAGGATAATCATGATTCCTTGTACGATACAATTCTATGCGACATATTATATGTGCAACATATAAGGGTGAGGCAATAAATGTCTTTAGGTACGGCCTCAACTAGATAGAATCAATGGGGAGACAACACATGTAACAACAATCGATTGCATTTATTATACTGGGCAACGTAACAACGTCGTTTTCACCTTTTTCTCAAAGGTGAAGCGACGTTGGAGAGGGGGGACAATGTTGTATCCTATTTCTAGTCATTTTGGGAAAAGCCAATAGGAGGGCGATATGTCGCATTGTATGAGAAATAAGAGGTGGATGAAAAGTTCTCCAAGATATTTGAAGAGCTTTTTGCGGAATCATAGCTGACGTAAATTCAATTTTCCATGTTAGTAGATAGTTGACGGAATGGTATGATCGAATTATCTAAAAGTCTAATGAGCGAAGAGAGAAATACGATCGAAGCAGTTCAAGATATAAAAAGAGTCTGAGAGTAACAAAGTTTGGACAACAAAAGAAGAAGAGTCACAAAATGAAAACATAATAAAAGAATGATCTATAGAATAACTTTTTGACTACTGTAACAGTTGTAGTAATGAAAGAAAGATCTTGAAGAATAAGTTGCAATAGAACTCTATAAATAGTAAGAAAAAACTACAGAGTAAAAATCATCAATACAATCCAACACAACCAACAAACTAAACAAATTTATCTTTTATCTCAACATATCCTAGGAATAGCAGTAAGCGGTCATTCTTAACTATAATCTTTAGTTGTAATCAAAATGTACACTTATACACTGGATTTGTTCTCTATCCAATATCATGTAGTTCTTTCCGAAGACACATCCTTACTGTCACTCATAATGATCGTTTGTGAGTTTTTTCTTTTGTTTAATTGCACTGGTATTTTGAAGCCTTTTCTTGTTAAAGGTACAAAGCAACTCATCTTTTGAAGAAGAACCCTACCCTCCAATTATCACCTGATCATATTATAAATTTTTACATATGGTTGAGTAAGCAATCGATCTTATTAGAATTTGGTCACATATGTTCATACTGGATATACTTGCTTATTTCAACACTTGGGGTTGAAGTTGACCAATTTGGATCAAGCCACTTTATCAATTTTGGCACACTCACGCATATTACATGTAAAAGAAAACAAACCGAACTGCCTACAAATCTAAAGTGCAGTAGTTTAAGTTGAGGAGGGTACATTCATTTATTTAGATTTGAATTTAAAAGTACTTTTTATTTTATTTTTTTACTTCGGGTGTGAATGACTTTAGGTGGCCCAGTCCATATACAATAATAAAATAATAATTTATATCACTTGCTTGGAATTCAAGTCTTAAATAACCCTATTCATTTCAGTTACTCAAATTTCAAAACTTGACATGAAAGTCCATAATTAACAGTGGATGAATTATTCCAACCAATTTAGACTGTTCAAAGAAGATTTTCAATAGTTGATGTTACACTTGATGACCCACTAGTCAAGATGATCCTTTTTAATGTGACTTTTGAATGGTAGGCTATCCACCCGATCCGGTTTGGCATGATGAATCCACCCGACTGTATCAACCCCATGAGGTCGAGTAAAAAAACAATGGTCCCAGCCATGTCCTAACCTGCGTTAATCTTATTGAGCTTTGTTAAGCCCATGTGTAGAAATCAGTTAATGCATGCCCACTACATATGTCAGCCTGGCACACAGGGAAAATATCCAAGCCATCCAACATGTAGACCTCACTGCACACATGGCCCCACCGCTGACTTTGCATGGAAGTGGATTGCATGTGAGCCACATACCACCACCACCACCTCAATGGTGTGTAGATGTCACAAAGTTATGTGGCCCTACAATGATGTATGTGTTATATCCACACCGTCCATCCACCTTGAGAGAATTTTAGAGCATAACTTAAAAAATGAGATAGATCCAAAGCTCAAGCGAACCACACTATACAAAGTAGCGTGGATTGAATGCCTACTATTAAAAATTTCTCAGGGCCATAGAAGTTTTGACTCTGATATTTGTTTTTTCCCTTCATACCTTATGAATAGGTTGGATAGTAAATAATATGAGATGGTAAACAAATATCATGCTGGGTCATAGGAAGGTTTCAACGGTGATTATTATTGTATTCGCTCTTTTGTTCAGTGGTCTAACTTAAGGTTTGGATATGCCTACCATGCCTTAAAACGTTATATATAAAAATAGACAGAGGATGTGGACATGACACATACATCATTGTGGGCCCACAAAACTGGTGACATCAACACACCACCCTTTCAGAAGGAAAACGATGCCAGATACTAGTAATGGCCGGCAAAATGGATGCGCCAAGACATCTATGACCAAAAAAGAAAAGGTTTGATCACGGATACGGACTGTCCATGTCGTTGGCCCCACTTGTAGTTACCCGTTCCATTCCAGAGTCACCAGTGGCCTATGAAATGAACGGTCCAGATCATTTAGGCAAATATAGCCCGTTCGTGGATCTAACCTACAATCTTGTGGGCCCCACTTATGTTTCTCAAGAATCATTTTAATCTCATAATCCTAGCCATATGATCAGTAGCCTAAAAAATGAATAGTCTTAGAACTATGCAGTCGACCTCATGGGAACTTCCTGTGAGATCGAGCTGTGTGGGCTCCACCGTGATGCGTGTTGAACATCAACACCATCTGTCAGATGCACCATTCCATGGTGGGCCTGATCAGGCTTAAAAATCAAGTCAATCCATGAATTTGGTGGGCCACACTACATATAAAAGTTGAGAGGGATTACCCTCCCATTAAAACATTCATAATCATTTGTTGGGTCCACTGAGATGTGGTTCACAAATCCAGCCCATCCATTATGTGTGTCACACTTGGATGAAGGCCAAGTTTTAGACGCCACACTTGTGTTACACTTGTGTTTTACGAATGTCTTCATATATTTTAGATGGTATGGCCCACCTGAGTACCATATATGGCTGATTTTTGGGATATCCCATAACTTAAAAGGGAATCCATCAAATGCACATTGTTGATGTTCGACACACATCATGGTTGGGCCCACACGGCTCTACCTCACGGGAAGTTGAAGCTCCTATAAGGTCTACCGTATAGAACCACTTCCCATGTGTGTGTGTGTATATATATATATATATATATATATATACACACGAAAACGTTCACCTTCGAACCAGTCTGTACGTAGTACGTACAAACTTTTTTGAGAACCCATCATACGCGATGAATCTCGCAAATCTGAACCGTCCACATGAAGCAGAACCTCATGAAACCCCATAGTATGAATATTTACTTTGATCTGAAACTTTGGTGGACCGTGAAAAATGTAAACAGTTTCTTTCCTTGATTTGAATTTCTCTTTGCTATGGACGGTATAGATAAAAGTTTTAGATAAAAGTACAACTTGGTCCTAGGGGGTTTCACTAGGTGCTGCTTCACATGAACGGTTCAGATTTTGGATTCACATCATGTATGATGGGTTCTTAAAAAAGTTCTTCCGTAGTACGTACGAACTGGTTCATAGGTGAGCGCCTCTCTCTCTCTCTCTCTCTCTCTCTCTCTCTCTCTCTCTCTCTCTCTCTATATATATATATATATATATATATATATATATATAAATATATATATTATTATTATTATTATCAAACTCTCGTAGCCTTATTCCTCACAAGAACTACTTTGGCATGCTGTCATTTAACGGCCAAATAATAATAATAATAATAATATTATTATTATTATTATTATTATTATTATTATTAGACAGCCTATGGTAAAAGATCATCTAATTCATGGACCTAGACCATCCACTAGAAAATAAATGGCCTTAGATCATTTATGAACAATTCCTTGAATATGGATTTGGACCATTTGTCTTGTGGGCCCCACTAGTAATATCATGGTTGGAAGCCGATTGCTTACTAAGAAAACTCTATGGGCCCAAAACCAATGATCAAAATCCATGTTGTGTACGTACACCATTTATCCATTTTTTAAAGATTATTTTAAACATGAGCTAAAAATTGAATCGTATCCAAGGCTCAAATTGACCGCACTACAAAAAATAGCGGGGATAAGAAACCTTTCTAAGCTTCATAGGGTGGGGTCATAGAACTTTGCCACATCAACACACCAATGAAGTTGGGTGGTGTGTGTCACGCTAAGCAAATCCAGCCCCTATGAAGTTTTCAATGATAGTATTCAATTCACACCTTTTCATATGGTGTGGTCCACTTGAATTTTGGTTATACTTCAATTTTAGTCTCATGCCTTACAATAAGGTGACGAAAGTGATGGACGCCATGGATAAGATACATACCTCATGGTGCGCAATCTTCTTCCATCCTCGTGAGACTGTGTGGTTGGCCACACACTGGTGTGCTGATGTCACGAAGTTCTATAGGCCATCCTGATGTGTGTTATATATATCCACACCATCCATCCATAATTTAAATGCATGGGCCCAAAAATGAAGCAGATCCAAAGCTCACATGGACCACCGAAAAAAAATAATCAAAAAAAAAAAACAGCAGGAATTGAACGTCTGCCATTAAAAACTTGTTGAGCCCACGCAAGTTTTGGATCAAGCTGATACAGTGTTTTCCTTTCCCAGGTGGGTCGTGGGAAAGCTTCAACAGTGGATGTCATTTTCCAAACTCCTCTCTTGGCCGCGGGTGAAAGTCAGTACGTGAATAACAGGTCAAAGAACGCAGCCTTCCTTGAAAAACGAACAAAAAGGAAAATCTCATTCTAAGGGAAAGAGAAAAAAAAAAAACCTTGATACTCCGGCAGACTATGTTGAATCATTAGCATGCACTTATAATTTACATGGATAATTGCATAATGGAAAAATACAAATTTAAATTCAAATTAAACCGTCCAAATTATGTGTCCCAGTGCAGATGTTTTAGGAACAAAAGTGAGCTGATAACCGGATTGGTGGACATTTATTGGACGGTTAATATCAAAATATCCACTGGTGACCACGAATCAGAGGTTAGCATTGTTCGAGTGATGTGATTTTAGGCCTGTGATCTACGGACACTCACTTCCACAATTTAGTTGGGTTGATTATAGCTTACGCATGCCACCTGTACAATTCTAAGTACCAGTGCAGAAAGCGTCGTAAGCAGACGTCTACTTCGGGACGGACGCGGATTTCTGCCAAAGCCTTTCGCAGGGAATGTAGGTGGGACCCACTGTGATGTTTGTGAGAAATTTTACCTTTCCATTCGATTTTTGAGTTCATTATGGACATAAGACCAAAAACGAACCGTATCCAATGCTCAAGTGGTCCAAAAACGTGATAATTGAACGTCTACTAGAAGTTGAAATATTTGTGGGGCGCCAGAAGTTCATCTCAGTAGGAGTGGGTGGCATGTAAGCATCACTGTCTAACCCAAAGCAGTTTCAACGGTAGGAATTTCCTTAACTACCCTTTCCTTTACAGCTTGTCTGATTTTCCAATTCACTGATGAATGGCATGTAAATAAGTAATAATTAATTTCCTCATATCTACCTCACTTTTTCCCACGTGCATTAATGGATAATGCTACAACATATTTGTGAGTCACACTATGATGCGTATCGCTTATCCACACCGTTCATTTATTATGTCCCATGAATTTATGACATGAACCAAAAAAAATAAGCATATCAAAAGTTCAAGTGAACCACGCTACTAGAAAAAGTGAATCAAACACTTACCATTGAAAACCTTTCAAGCCCACTGTTTCTTTTTGTGAGGGTCGTTTGAGTGTACAAATTGCCTAATTTTTTAGCTCATGCCTTAAAATAGTGTTAAAAACTTTGAAGAGAACATATTTATTATATACATCACATTGGTCTAGAAATTTAAAATAAGGTTCCCTGGTAAAAATAAGGTGGATTTTCAAACTATTTTCAAACGGGTGAAACAGTAACAACTACTCACCTCAAAGGTATTTACACGGACACTGAAAAATCAAACACACCTTAGCACGGCCCACTTGAGTCTTGGATACCGCCCACTTTTGGTATTATCTCTTAAAATGAGCTTTAAAAAAAACGGATGGATGGTAGTGGATTCCTGACAAACGGGCCCACCTAAGTTTCCAGTGCAGAAATTTCTGTGAAAGGCATTTTATGAAATCCGCGTCACTTTATGACATAAGCATCTCATCATGATCTTGACTATTGACCTCATGAGCCACCTGTAATTTCCCAACCCGACTTGGCTGCGACCCGGAACCTGCGTTGTAGGTGAGATCCTGACCATAGGGCCCACACCCAATGAATTCATTGTATATTCATGCCGTCCCTTTGTTCTCAGGTTATTTTAGGACATGGTCCATAATTGAACCAAATACAAATTCATCTGGACCACACACATGAAACAGTGATCATTTAAAAACTTGGTAGCGTCCACCGTTAGGTTTATTGACCATCCAACCTGTTGATAAGGTTGCACAAACCTAGATGAAAGATAAAAATCAAATATAATTTTGATCCGAAACTTTTGTGGCCCACAAGATTTTTAACGGTAAATAACCACTGCTTCCTGTGTTGTGGTCCACCTGAAATTTACATCTGTTTCCTTTTTGGGGCTTGGCCTAAAATAAGCTGAAAAAATACATAGACGGCGTGGATATGTAGTGCACATATCGAGGTGGGATCCTACGGTTGGGGTCGCAGCCAAGCTGTCCGGGCGCAGATTACTACCCCCGCCTGTTCGGAGCTCGGGACAGGCGGAGGCTCGAAGTGCCACTGATGGGCCACCGTGATGTATGACTCTTATACACACCGTCCATCCTTATTTCATATCATTTTTGAGCATATAACCAAAAATAAGGAAGATCCGAGGCTCAAGACGATCACACCATAGGAAGCAGCGGTGCTAAGGACACTGACCGTTGAAACCTTCTTAGGGCCCACTTTGTCTTTTACTTTCCATCCACCCCCTTGATATGATGATATACACCTGGATGAAGTTAAAAATATATATATATCATCTTGTTCCAAAGCTTGTGGTCTCTGAATTTTTCAACGGTAGTAATTTAATATCCACCGTGTGTGGCCCATTTAAGATTGGATCTTTTATTTTTTTGAGGAAAAATTGTAAAATAACATGGAAAATTAGATTTACGGTGTGGATAAAGTTCATACATCACACTGGCCGTTAGAGCCTCCGCTTGTCCCGAGCTCCGAACAGGCTGGAGTACTACCTAATCCTCGCCCTAAAAAGGACGCGAATTGGCTGATGTACCACACACGAGCTATGTATAGCTGGTGTAGGTAGTGTCGTGCGAAGACTGAGTGCTGACGCTCCTCGAGCCCCGAGTTATACGAACGGTTCAAAGGAGATTAAAGTTACGTGCCCCCACAATGATGTATTTATTATATACATATGTTTATCCATTTTTCGATATCATTTTAGAATACCATCCAAAAAATAATTTATATTCAAAGATCAACTGACCACACCACAAATAGAAGCCAAGGTAATGATTTTCACCGTTAAAATTTCAGTAGGGCCATCGTAACGTTTATTTTCCATTCAATCTGTTCATAAGATTAAAAAGACCTAGATGAAGAGGATAAACAAATCTCATATTGCTCCAAAACTTCTTTGAACCCCATAAGGGTTTCAATGGTAGACGTTCAATCCCTCACTGATTTATCAGTGTGGTCCACTTGATTGTTAGATCTATTTTATTTTTGATGTCAAGCCTTATGACAAGCTCACAAAATGGATAGATGGTTTGGATATAATTCGCACCTCATGATGGGACCACAGAACTTGCTGACGTAAATTCACCAGCTATATACCAGCCAATCCGCTTCCTTAAAAAATGGTCTGTCATAAATTACCGTCTAAATCATGGACCTAGACCATCCATCTTCTAGGCCCCACCTATGCTTCCCGAGAATTATTTTAATCTTAATATCCTAGCCATATGCTCAGCAGCCTCGCAAATGGTCATTTTGACATTTATGAACAAATAATTCCTTGAGCATGGTTTTGGACCATTCATCTTGTGGGCCCACTAGTGATATCATTATTACTCCCAAAGACCAGTTGGGCTGACGAGTCTTAGTCATCCATTCAATGCCAAAAAAAAGTTGAAAAAAAAAAAAGAAGACAATTCAGATCATTTATGACAAAAGAATCATATCATTGATCTTGACTGTTGATCTTATGAATGGACCTCTAATCTGATATTTAGCAATCATTCAATGGCCAAAAAAAAACAGAAGAAAAGAAGTCCATGTGTCATAAAAGAACATCTAATTCATTCATGGACTTAGACTATCCATCTCGTGGGTCCCCACCTTACTTCTACTGCTCCTCTCGAGATCACTTTGATCCTATGATCCCACCCGTGTGATCCATGGTCGAACAAAATGGATGGTTTGGATCATTTATGAAAAGCATTTGATTCTGATATTAGCTGAGAACCAAGTCTTCTCTTAGAAGAAATTACAAAATTTATTTCTAAATTTGTCATAAATTGAAATATTTTAAGTCTTCGGGTGTGATACTGTAAGTGACATATATCAACATGTAGGGCATATTTGGTTTTGCGAAATACCATAAATCCACAGTACAGAAGTCATTATGACCTATGACGCGTGTTTGGCAATTGCTGTAAATACATGGATTTTTAAGACAGTATGAAATGACATACAATATGTCGATGTAACTGTGCCGTCCGAAAAAGCGGGCCGCTGCAGGTAATCGAGCCGAAAGATATTATCTCAATCGTACTGAAAGTTTAAGCCTACTCTGCATGAGCATGTGTATCGCCCTGAAATGTGGGGTAGCGCAGACACTCGACTTTCAAGTTTTCGGATGTCAATTATAACCTAATTTCAGTGATTTGTATATAATTCAATTTAAATGAGCAGAAATGAAATCGATTGGAACATAATTCACAACCATAACTAATTTACTGAAATGAAGGTGGTTAAGATATACGAGTCTACAAAAAGATATCAAACGGGCCGCACAAGGCATTGTCCGACAAAATACATATGTGAAATATCCAAAAGAATAGTGCGCTGAGTCCCCTACTCAACAACTTATAGTTAGCCCGCTCATCTACAGTGACCCGCCCATAAGTTGTAAGTAGGATAGCTCATCTTCCTCATTTATACTCACCCCACTCGGCTTGTCAAGCTCTACAACACTTGCATCTAATGAAGTGTCTGGTTGGTATTTTAAAACACCATCCCAGAATGGGAGTAAGTGATCAACTTAGTGGGTGTCATTAGCCATAAGTTACATCACATATCAATTCTATGATGAATTTAATGAAAAACATACATTCACACAGCTCTAAATAATCTTGTTAATGCATATGCATGAATTATGGTATGATACATGACCTTACAACAACACTCCCTCAAGCGACTTCATCTAACGTTCGCGCATGACCACCACTCTCTCATTGCGACCTCAATTGCCAAATCACCAACCTAACTAATGTGATGCGATCGTGAACGTGTTAGCTGAGTTTTAGTTAATTCTGTTCATCCAGTAGATTGGGGAAACTGGTACACCCCGATGATATCAATGCATTTATCCTTTGGCCATGATATCAATATGATCTTTGATCCCATCAGGTTCCTCACCCCCGATTGCAAACACGTGAGGAGTGCTGGAAAGTGGGATCGCTCGCGGATCACTACGGGGAGGCTCGTCACCCCAGCATAAGCTGACAACTCGAATATAGTGTCTCATTCCACCATACCGAGCTCACGAGACTGTGGATCAGTTTCTAGCTGTTATCAGTGGGCGTCAGTGGGCGATGGATGCTCCGGGTTCCAAACAGGCGTAAGCAAACATGGTTGGTCAGTCGGGGGACTAGACCGTCCAAATTCAGGCGAGCACGTAACACACGACATCGAGTGCAAGCAACCCACGTAGTCCTACTAATGTCGCCCATTCACGTCCGCCCAAATCAGTCAATCTAGTCATAGGACGGCCCAACCAACGGGACCACCCTCATAAATCACAAATTTCTGATCAACCAAGAGAATAGGCTATATTCAATAACACTTCTAAGCAGCTAAGAGTTCATCTTTAAGTATAGATGAAATTAAACGTACAATACATCAAAGTGTAAAATTTCAGGATATTAAAATGATGCAACTACTCTTAACGGCATAAATTAGACATGTGTGCATGTAGTGTCAGACTACCTAAGACACAAAAGATCACACATCATCTATCGTGCAGGAAAATACAATCATGCATACAACAGGGAAGAATATGCAAAAATCAGATGCAAGAATGAACATGCAGTACAAATTTCATGCCCAAACAATTTGAAGACTAATCAAACATCAATTTATCATCGCATGCATCTTGGGTAGAGTTATCATATAGGTTCCTAACTAGACTTTCTCTAAATTACGCATGCACATCAATCTAGCATACACAATTATTAAATTTATCCTAGAATTGGTACTTGGCCACCTAAGGATAATGATCCGCACCTATGGATCGCTGAGAGTTTAAGGAATCGTCCTAGAGGTGTCGAACTCGCGGGTCGATTTGCTGAGGTCCTGAGTCAAATGCATCCGCATGTTAAGATACATGCAAGGACCTAACTTAATAAAATGAATTTTCTAGGAAATATGGGCCCCACATCTAAAATAAGAATTAAAAAAAAAAAGAAGAGAAAAAAGAGTGCTTACATGAGGCTAAATATATTAGAGAAACGAAGCATCACGTTTTCAACATTAAGCTATTTGTTTATGACCATCATCTCATATGGATTCCATACTAAGTAGGATGGTAGAGAGCCTTAGATACATGTCTCTCAATCTCAAACATTTGAGTTTGTTTTCATCACCATTTCTCATCTTTTAGAGAGAGAGAGAGAGAGAGGGGAGGGGGGGGGGGGGGGGGGGGGGGAGTTTCTATGAAACAACTATTGGGTTTTCATTCAAGCAGTTTGTAAGGGAATGGTAAAAATTAAATTGCATGCGGTGTTTTATGAATAAATCAAAAGCAGTTAGTGTAAAAGGAGATGATTAAAGATTTAAGAGAGTTAATGGAGATATTGTCATTATTATTATGGTTTTAGCCAAGGTGGGATCGACACAATTGGCTCTATATGGAGTTAAGTCGTAAAACCTATTGTAACGCCCCGAAAAATCGGGGGTCGTACAAAGACTTGACTCCCGAGTTCCCGAGTGTCACTTATCGTGCATTTATGTTTTTTTTTTTTTATGATTAATCAAATTTAACTGCGCAATTTGGAATTACCTGAAGCATGAGCACAATCGCACCAGTCTACTGAAATGAAGGAAATCTCACAAATATACAAGTCCAAAAATAATAAAGGGTCGCCCAAGGCGTTGCCCAACAGGATAATGAAAAAAAGACTATATCCAAAAGACAAAAGCGGAGCCCGCGGCTTGGCAAATCCAAATTCAGCCCGATCAAGCCGATGGAGAGCCGCCCATCAGCTGAAAGTAGGAGAACCCATCCTCCTCATCCAAGCTCGCCTCGCCAGGCTCCTCATGCCCTGAGTCACCTGCATCTATAAATGGGTCTGGTTGGTGTTTTAAAACACCATCCCAGAGTGGGAGTGAGTGATCAACTCAGTGTGAACTATTGGTCTCAAGTTACAACAGGCATCAATTGTAATATGAACTTAATGAAAAGCAGACAATCATTAACACCTATTAACTCTTATTTAAAATGCATGCATGCGGGATGATATGATGCATGCCTCGCCACAACACTCCCTCAAGCGACTCCATCTAACGATCGCATATGACAACACTCCCTCAGAGCGACCTCGACTTCCGAGTCGCCACCCTAACTAATGCGTGCAATGCGATCGTGTTAGCCGAGTTATTAGTTAAGTCCATTCATCCAGCAGGTTGGGGATTCTGATTCACCCTACGTATCAATGCCCTAAGCTGGTTGCGAGGTCAAGGCCCCATCAACGCGTGAGGCCGAGACCTCGCGGTCCGTGATCCCGTCGGGTTCCTCATCCCCGACACCAAGCACATGAGGAGTGCCGAAAGGAAGGGATCGCTCGCGGTCACTACGGGGAGGCGCGGTACCCCAGCGTAGGCCGACAGCTCGGACATAGTGTCCCATTCCACCATGCCCGGCTCACGAGGTTGTGGACCAGTTTCAAGTGAATTTTTGATGGGCTACAACGGTTGTAGGGTGGTTCAGGTTCCATAGTGAGCACAGTTAGTAGGCTAGACCGCATAGACCGGAGTCAGGCGAGGGTCCCACGTAGTCGAACTACGGCCGCCCGAGCACACCCGCCCAAACCCACGGTCTAGCCTCGAGGCGGTCCTACCAATGGAGCCACCTTCGCTCTCCTCATGTTTCCTGACCAACCCAAGGGTACGAATAGCAATCCCTAGCATGCCGTCTACCAATGCATCATCTAGCATATACAATCTTCATGTTCTCATGCTTCTCAACATACAATTCTGATTCTCATACCAAGCAAGGCTAACAATATCATAATACAAGTGCAAGTGAGGTGTATGTGTGTGTGTGGGAGGAAGTTAAGCACTTCCACCATTGCAAGAAATCATATGCACATGATCATCATACATTCTATGAAGCAACAATGTAGGGAAACAATCAACAAGGCATGAGCACCTAATCATCCAAATACCCAATCATGTGAAAGGCAATAGCAACACCAAATGAGGATCAACATGCATTCCATACGAATTTCAACAATCATACAATTCCTAGGGTTTCTCTAGTTTCTCAAATCATAACATCCAAACAATCAAAATCATTAAACCCATAGTAAAATTGGTGCTAGGCCACCTAAGAACAATAGTCCGCACCTTGGGGTTCATTGAAGGCTTGGAAACGACCTAGGAGATGTGGATTTCGGGGTAGATCGGTCGGAATTCCTAAAGGTGACCACTTGCTTGTTAGAATCCCAAGTAAATCTCCCTCATCACAAGGGTTTCAAAGAAAATAGGGAATGAAGCTTACCTAGTTGCTCAACGGACGAAATAGCGGTTGTGGGGTGAGGTTTCTTCTTGGAAAAGAGGTGGGAAGATGCAAGATTGGCTTCCTTGGGCCCCACCTCGATCTAGGGTCCACACTCCTCCTTCCCTCTCTCTTTCTTCTCCTTTCTCCTCTTTCTCTTCTCCCTTTTCTCTCTTCTAGGGCAAAATTCGTATGGGGAGAGGGGTGCCCAAATGAGGCCCTTTTTATAATTCCATATTTGGTGAAAAAGGCCCCAAGCTTCCATAATTTCCTAAAATAGACTTATGGGACTCCCTATTGGTGTTGGGGTGGCCCTAACACCCCTCTAAGCCACCAAATTCGGTGGGTAGGTGTCTTATGGCCCAATTAGGGCCCATGTAAAAAATTTAGGGCGAACGGATGAACGGATATAGGATCTGAGCAAGCGTTTCTGACCTTTAAGTGGCCATGTGGGGCCCATTTCGGTGATTGGAATAGTTCTGGGGGGTCTTCTGGCCATCAAACTTATAGGTTAAGTGATCCATGGCCCGATGAAGGGCCGTGCAAAATTTGGGAGCGATCGGATATAGGGTTTGATCGCACGGGTCCGCTTTGCGATCAACGGTCATCGTGCCACGATCGGGCCCCAGATTTGGTGAACGGGCGTTGAAAAATATATCAAACCATCACCGTAAATTCGGAAGAAATCCGACGGCTGGAATGTTTCACATTTCAATTTCCTTGATCAGTGCCAGATTTCAATTCTGGCATTGGTGGGGTGCATGGGGCCCATGCCAGATCCCACTTCTGGGCGTCTGCCGGAGTTGCGGTCCGCGATGGCCTTCAAGCCCAGTGAGACCAACGGCCACACCAAGTTTTAGAATTTTCCGACCATCCTCGGTCGTTGTGCGGCCTGCACGAGCGGTCCTTTATGAGTAAACAGCCATCTGGCTTGGTGGCCCACACTAAGTCCTATTATGGCCAGTCAGGTCTATTAAATTAGGCTAATCTTGGATTAATTAATCGTGTATAAGCTAACATTGAGTGCTAATGGTCAGTACGTGATAGTATAAGTTAATAAAAAAAAAATCAAGGATTTTTGGAAATCCGAAACAGTGAAAATCCGGATGTTACAATCTACCCCCCTTAAAAATAATTCGTCCCCGAAATTGCCTAAGGGTAGTAAGTAAAGATATTATCATTTCATTTGCTTAAGTTTTGCTGGTTTCTGGTTTATGTACGTTTGGGTATATATATTAAATACGCTAGCCTAGCTCATTATGATCTACCCCCCTTAAAAGTTTTTACATTCGAGGTTTGAAAACAAATGTCAAAATCATTATTATCGTATTAAGTGGTTGTTGGTAAAGTTTACCTAATGGTGGTATATTCTTCTCTTTATGATAGGGCTAAAACGGAAAGACAGTTGTGGTAGACTTTGATCCCATACGTCGATCCTCTGTCTGACCAGGGCAGAAAGATCGTTGTATCCCATCTTAGTCCTGGTAGATCCTGGTCTTCTGCTCGGTCAAAGCAGTGAGTCCATTGGTATTCACCCAAGAATGAGAATTGGGTTAAGCCGCGAGTACTTCGCAGATGTGTGGTTCTGTAATTCCGTAGTCCGATCAATCTAATTATTTAGCCATCATTGGAAAGTTTACATCTCCTATTTATAAGGTTGTCTCTTGGGTCTTTGTCTACAAGAGTCCTCGTTTTAATTTATATCCAATTTGGGATTTAATAATTCTCTCAACATGCCTACGAGCAACGATCATCCTAAAAGTTTTTTTTTTTTTTTTTTTTTTTTTTTTAAGTCACGATTTTTTTTTTTTATATGAATCACCATTTCAATCCTATGGCTAGTGGGTTATGGGCAAATCACTCTTTGGTTTCATAAATTTTAACAGGAAATGAAGAATCGAAAGTTTTAAGGTATTCTGGTAGTTTAGAGTGCTAATAACGCTAAGATGGACGCAATAAGACCATTATTCATACAAGCATTTACAAGACGACAGAAAAATTCCAAAACAACCCATACATTCACATAAATTTCAAAATGTCATAAGTAATTACATGTTACAACATGAATTTCAAGCATTACTAGATAGGCTAGACGCAACAAAAATACAAGCTAATTAAGCAAAGGTCCTAACCATCCTTCAATACATGCATTAAACCTAACCGCATTAACAAACTACTAGTCGTTAGTAAGGTCGTGGGGCTACTCGTCTGAGTCGGGTGAAAGTGGGGGCGCTTCCTCCCCATAAGGGAAAGAATCGTCGGAATGGTGAAAAAGGAGATGATGGTCGCTAGGAACGACATTTCCCTCGGTTAGGAAGGATTTGGGTGTGAGGAATGTGGGTGGATTGTTGGAGGAAGGGTCTTAGGGATGACTTTTAGAATGAGAGTGAGAAATGGAACTAAGTTTGGGTGTGAATGGATTTAAGAAGGGTTTGGAAAATGAAATTTGGGAATGGGTTTGAGATGAGGTGGTGTAAGATGAAATGGAAGGTGAGTTGAGGATATGAGATTTGAGTAGAGATTGGGATTTGAGATGGGTTTTGGAAAATATGGATGGAATGGTTTTGGGAGTTTGTTTTAGGAATGGGCTTTGAAAGTGATATTGGAATGGTGTTTAGGAAAATGAAGTTGAGGATGGTCTTGAGGTAGATTGTGGGAAGTGGACTTGGGTTAGGGAGATGGAAGTGAAATGGGAGAATGATGGTTTCTTAAGGAAGATGGACCTTAAGGATGTAGTTTGGGGGAAAATGAGTTGAGTGTGGGTTTGAAGAAATGAACTTGAAGATGAGTTGAAGATAGGGGATTCGAGAAGGGATTGATATTGGTTTATGAGAAATGAGGTTGGGAATGGGTTTGGAGTTTGTCTTATGGATGGGTGTTTTGAAGGCAATGGGTTTGTTGAAGGGAAAGGTGTTGAGAATGGGTTTGATGTAAAGGGGTTTGGGAATGAAGTTTAGAGTGATATTGAGAATGAGTTTTGAGTAATGAGAAATGAATGGGTTTGATGGATTGTGGAAATGAAGTTGGAGGGGGTTTAAAGAATGTTGAAAGGGTGTGAATGTTGGTGGGAGATGGTTGGAAGGGAGGGATTTGAATAATGGGTTTAGGATTTGAAGAATGGATGATTGAAGTGTGATATGTGGTTGGAAGAAAGAGAAAGTGGGTTTGAGGATTTGTTTAAGAATGGGAGATGGGAAGGTGGGTTGGAAGTGGGTTTGAGAGTAAATGGTGGAACTTGGTGGATGGGCTTGAAATGGGATTTGTGGGTGAAATTTGGAGAGAGTTTGGCAAGTGATGTGAGAATGAGGTGTGAGGTTGGGTTTTGGGGAAGGGTCAAGTAAGAGGGGTTGAAGGGTTTGGGTTGGGTATGAGAGAAAAAAAAAAAAATGGGAGTTAGTTGGAGAGAGTATGTTTGATGTTGGCTTTATGAATGGGATTTTGTGGATGGACTTGAGAACGGGGTTGAGAAAAATAAAATGGTTAAGAAAGGGTTTGGAAGGTGGTTTGAAGGTAAGGAAGAGGAGATGAGGAGTTCGTAGGAGAAGAAGATGAATTTTGAAGAGATGGGTTTGGGTATGGGAGAGTGAAGATGATGGAGTGGGAGTAGTGGGAAAGGGGATCTATATCTTGTAAGGTTTCTTGTACTTTTGGTAACTGAATTAATTTTTAAAATTTTTATAATATTTTATCATTAAGTTTAAAGACATCACACAAAATTTCATCTCATTTGGAGTTGTAAATAAATTAATAAAATTCTAGGAGCAACAGCTGTCCGAAATCAAAAAAATTTGGACAGTTGTTAGAACAGCTTAATTTTAGCTAGATTATAATTTTTATTTTATTTTTTAATTATTTTTATATAAAACTAGACTCATTCTCTTTAATCTGGTTTTTGAATCACCTAATTTGGAGTTGTAACGAAGGAGATATGAATTTTTGAAGTTGACCTAAAATTGTAGAAATTTCGGCGGGGTGACAACGCCGGCGGCGGGGTGAGCGGCGGGGGCCACGCGGGCTGCTGGAGCCTTGGCGGGGCGGCCACGCGGGTCGGCGGGGTGACCCCGTGGGCGGCGGGGTGAAAACGCGGGTCGGCGGGGTGACCCCCCCGATTTTTGACCCGGAGTTCCGTCGGCATTCCTGGGCGTCGAAAAAGCTCTCCGGGAAGTGCCATATATGATTTTGGGGTAGAACGAGCTGATCTACGCAATGTGCCTATCCATTTCATGAGATTCCTCCCGGTTAGAGGTCAAAATCTAATTTTTCTATATTTTCACTATTTTCATTGAAGTTTTGTTCTCCCTTAAGTCCTCATCCCAGAATGGGTCTGAACTATCAAATTTAGCCTAAGACTATAGTTTCGACCGTCTAATCCCTTAGTTTCGATTCTACATTTTCTCTATTTCTGATAAAATTTCATTCGCCCCCACTTAATTGTTCCCGAATGAGTCAGGATTAATATGCTTGGTCCGGTATTGGCTCATTGGGCTCGGACAAGGGCTTCTACCGTCCAATCATCCAGTATCCGGCTCGTTCCTACCAATGTCCCGGAAAAACTAAAGGGTAGAGGGACTTAAACCTAATCCTGCTTGACTAGTAGCATTAATCTACACGAAATGAGATTACAATGCTAATCCCAACTCGCGATTGAGAATGGCAAGTCCGGAATGAGTGTGGGGTGAGATTCAAAATTGACTCCATAGGCTTTGCTGGATGAGCCTTGGATTGAGAGGTATGTCGCGGGATTTCCAAATCCCTTGACGATGAACTTTCCAAGTACATTTGGAAGGAAATCCAGAATTTACCTTTAATTGGATACGTTTTGACAGGGCATCATGGAACATGGGATGCGCTCATCCCTGGGACACTCCTTCACACCTACATTCATCGTTACTCTAAAATCTATTTCACCCAATTCTCACCTAATT
Organism: Magnolia officinalis; assembly: GCA_021015155.1. Lineage (NCBI taxonomy): Eukaryota > Viridiplantae > Streptophyta > Magnoliopsida > Magnoliales > Magnoliaceae > Magnolia > Magnolia officinalis. The sequence goes on from JAJHSJ010000253.1 coordinate 31,728, forward strand.
CAGTTGGCCCCACGGGCCCTAGGAACTTGGCGGACTAAACTAACTAGACCTCCTATTCAATCAAATCGAATTTTGTCGTTAAGTCAAGACCCTCGGATTCCCCTCTCTCGCTACCCATTCCTAACCCCTTGCAATTTCTTCCTTCCGTCTAAAGTTGTTGGTTTAGGGTCTGGGATGGTTCCTAGCGTTATACGTCTCTGTTGCGTTTTCCAATACGTATCCTCTCAAGTCAGCGGACGCGTTAGTGAGTTCATGACCCATGGCCCAAGGGATTCCAAACTATTGCTCTGATACCAACTGTAACGCCCCGAAAAATCGGGGGTCGTACAAAGACTTGACTCCCGAGTTCCCGAGTGTCACTTATCGTGCATTTATGTTTTTTTTTTTTTTTATGATTAATCAAATTTAACTGCGCAATTTGGAATTACCTGAAGCATGAGCACAATCGCACCAGTCTACTGAAATGAAGGAAATCTCACAAATATACAAGTCCAAAAATAATAAAGGGTCGCCCAAGGCGTTGCCCAACAGGATAATGAAAAAAAGACTATATCCAAAAGACAAAAGCGGAGCCCGCGGCTTGGCAAATCCAAATTCAGCCCGATCAAGCCGATGGAGAGCCGCCCATCAGCTGAAAGTAGGAGAACCCATCCTCCTCATCCAGCTCGCCTCGCCAGGCTCCTCATGCCCTGAGTCACCTGCATCTATAAATGGGTCTGGTTGGTGTTTTAAAACACCATCCCAGAGTGGGAGTGAGTGATCAACTCAGTGTGAACTATTGGTCTCAAGTTACAACAGGCATCAATTGTAATATGAACTTAATGAAAAGCAGACAATCATTAACACCTATTAACTCTTATTTAAAATGCATGCATGGGGATGATATGATGCATGCCCTCGCCACAACACTCCCTCAAGCGACTCCATCTAACGATCGCATATGACAACACTCCCTCAGAGCGACCTCGACTTCCGAGTCGCCACCCTAACTAATGCGTGCAATGCGATCGTGTTAGCCGAGTTATTAGTTAAGTCCATTCATCCAGCAGGTTGGGGATTCTGATTCACCCTACGTATCAATGCCCTAAGCTGGTTGCGAGGTCAAGGCCCCATCAACGCGTGAGGCCGAGACCTCGCGGTCCGTGATCCCGTCGGGTTCCTCATCCCCGACACCAAGCACATGAGGAGTGCCGAAAGGAAGGGATCGCTCGCGGTCACTACGGGGAGGCGCGGTACCCCAGCGTAGGCCGACAGCTCGGACATAGTGTCCCATTCCACCATGCCCGGCTCACGAGGCTGTGGACCAGTTTCAAGTGAATTTTTGATGGGCTACAACGGTTGTAGGGTGGTTCAGGTTCCATACATATGTGAGCACACATGGTTAACAAACAGTGTTGATCAGTTAGTAGGCTAGACCGCATGAGTCAGGCGAGCGTGAGACGAGTGACCTCGGGCACAAGGGTCCCACGTAGTCGAACTACGGCCGCCCGAGCACACCCGCCCAAAACCCACGGTTAGCCTCGAGGCGGTCCTACCAATGGAGCCACCTTCGCTCTCCTCATGTTTCCTGACCAACCCAAGGTACGAATAGCAATCCCTAGCATGCCGTCTACCAATGCATCATCTAGCATATACAATCTTCATGTTCTCATGCTTCTCAACATACAATTCTGATTCTCATACCAAGCAAGGCTAACAATATCATAATACAAGTGCAAGTGAGGTGTATGTGTGTGTGTGGGAGGAAGTTAAGCACTTCCACCATTGCAAGAAATCATATGCACATGATCATCATACATTCTATGAAGCAAAAATGTAGGGAAACAATCAACAAGGCATGAGCACCTAATCATCCAAATACCCACTCATGTGAAAGGCAATAGCAACACCAATGAGGATCAACATGCATTCCATACGAATTTCAACAATCATACAATTCCTAGGGTTTCTCTAGTTTCTCAAATCATAACATCCAAACAATCAAAATCATTAAACCCATAGTAAAATGGTGCTAGGCACCTAAGAACAATAGTCCGCACCTTGGGGTTCATTGAAGGCTTGGAAACGACCTAGGAGATGTGGATTTCGGGGGGTAGATCGGTCGGAATTCCTAAAGGTGACCACTTGCTTGTTAGAATCCAAGTAAATCTCCCTCATCACAAGGGTTTCAAAGAAAATAGGGAGAAGCTTACCTAGTTGCTCAACGGACGAAATAGCGGTTGTGGGGTGAGGTTTCTTCTTGGAAAAGAGGTGGGAAGATGCAAGATTGGCTTCCTTGGGCCCCACCTCGATCTAGGGTCCACACTCCTCCTTCCCTCTCTCTTTCTTCTCCTTTCTCTCTTTCTCTTCTCCCTTTTCTCTCTTCTAGGGCAAAATTCGTATGGGAGAGGGGGGTGCCCAAATGAGGCCCTTTTTATAATTCCATATTTGGTGAAAAAGGCCCCAGCTTCTATAATTTCCTAAAATAGACTTATGGGACTCCCTATTGGTGTTGGGGTGGCCCTAACACCCTCTAAGCCACCAAATTCGGTGGGTAGGTGTCTTATGGCCCAATTAGGGCCATGTAAAAAATTTAGGGCGAACGGATATGAACGGATATAGGATCTGAGCAAGCGTTTCTGACCTTTAAGTGGCCATGTGGGGCCCATTTCGGTGATTGGAATAGTTCTGGGGGGTCTTCTGGCCATCAAACTTATAGGTTAAGTGATCCATGGCCCGATGAAGGGCCGTGCAAAATTTGGGGCGATCGGATATAGGGTTTGATCGCACGGGTCCGCTTTGCGATCAACGGTCATCGTGCCCGATCGGGCCCCAGATTTGGTGAACGGGCGTTGAAAAATATATCAAACCATCACCGTAAATTCGGAAGAAATCCGACGGCTGGAATGTTTCACATTTCAATTTCCTTGATCAGTGCCAGATTTCAATTCTGGCATTGGTGGGGGCATGGGGCCCATGCCAGATCCCACTTCTGGGCGTCTGCCGGAGTTGCGGTCCGCGATGGCCTTCAAGCCCAGTGAGACCAACGGCCACACCAAGTTTTAGAATTTTCCGACCATCCTCGGTCGTTGTGCGGCCTGCACGAGCGGTCCTTTATGAGTAAACAGCCATCTGGCTTGGTGGCCCACACTAAGTCCTATTATGGCCAGTCAGGTCTATTAAATTGGGCTAATCTTGGATTAATTAACTCGTGTATAAGCTAACATTGAGTGCTAATGGTCAGTACGTGATAGTATAAGTTAATAAAAAAAAAATCAAGGATTTTTGGAAATCCGAAACAGTGAAAATCCGGGATGTTACAATCTACCCCCCTTAAAAATAATTTCGTCCCCGAAATTGCCTAAGGGTAGTAAGTAAAGATATTATCATTTCATTTGCTAAGTTTTGCTGGTTTCTGGTTTATGTACGTTTTGGGTATATATATAAATACGCTAGCCTAGCTCATTATGATCTACCCCCTTAAAAGTTTTTACATTCGAGGTTTGAAAACAAATGTCAAAATCATTATTATCGTATTAAGTGGTTGTTGGTAAAGTTTACCTAATGGTGGTATATTCTTCTCTTTATGATAGGGCTAAAACGGAAAGACAGTTGTGGTAGACTTTGATCCCATACGTCGATCCTCTGTCTGACCAGGGCAGAAAGATCGTTGTATCCCATTAGTCCTGGTAGATCCTGGTCTTCTGCTCGGTCAAAGCAGTGAGTCCATTGGTATTCACCCAAGAATGAGAATTGGGTTAAGCCGCGAGTACTTCGCAGATGTGTGGTTCTGTAATTCCGTAGTCCGATCAATCTAATTGTTTAGCCATCATTGGAAAGTTTACATCTCCTATTTATAAGGTTGTCTCTTGGGTCTTTGTCTACAAGAGTCCTCGTTTTAATTTATATCCAATTTGGGATTTAATAATTCTCTCAACATGCCTACGAGCAACGATCATCCTAAAAAGTTTTTTTTTTTTTTTTTTTTTTTTTTTAAGTCACGATTTTTTTTTTTTATATGAATCACCATTTCAATCCTATGGCTAGTGGGTTATGGGCAAATCACTCTTTGGTTTCATAAATTTTAACAGGAAATGAAGAATCGAAAGTTTTAAGGTATTCTGGTAGTTTAGAGTGCTAATAACGCTAAGATGGACGCAATAAGACCATTATTCATACAAGCATTTACAAGACGACAAAAAAATTCCAAAACAACCCATACATTCACATAAATTTCAAAATGTCATAAGTAATTACATGTTACAACATGAATTTCAAGCATTACTAGATAGGCTAGACGCAACAAAAATACAAGCTAATTAAGCAAGGTCCTAACCATCCTTCAATACATGCATTAAACCTAACCGCATTAACAAACTACTAGTCGTTAGTAAGGTCGTGGGGCTACTCGTCTGAGTCGGGGTGAAAGTGGGGGCGCTTCCTCCCCATAAGGGAAAGAATCGTCGGAATGGTGAAAAAGGAGATGATGGTCGCTAGGAACGACATTTCCCTCGGTTAGGAAGGATTTGGGTGTGAGGAATGTGGGTGGATGTTGGAGGAAGGGTCTTAGGGATGACTTTTAGAATGAGAGTTGAGAAATGGAACTAAGTTTTGGGTGTGAATGGATTTAAGAAGGGTTGGAAAATGAAATTTGGGAATGGGTTTTGAGATGAGGTGGTGTAAGATGAAATGGAAGGTGAGTTGAGGATATGGGATTTGAGTAGAGATTGGGATTTGAGATGGGTTTTGGAAAATATGGATGGAATGGTTTTGGGAGTTTGTTTTAGGAATGGGCTTTGAAAGTGATATTGGAATGGTGTTTAGGAAAATGAAGTTGAGGATGGTCTTGAGGTAGATTGTGGGAAGTGGACTTGGGTTAGGGAGATGGAAGTGAAATGGGAGAATGATGGTTTCTTAAGGAAGATGGACCTTAAGGATGTAGTTTGGGGGAAAATGAGTTGAGTGTGGGTTTGAAGAAATGAACTTGAAGATGAGTTGAAGATAGGGGATTCGAGAAGGGATTGATATTGGTTTATGAGAAATGAGGTTGGGAATGGGTTTGGAGTTTGTCTTATGGATGGGTGTTTTGAAGGCAATGGGTTTGTTGAAGGGAAAGGTGTTGAGAATGGGTTTGATGTAAAGGGGTTTGGGAATGAAGTTTAGAGTGATATTGAGAATGAGTTTTGAGTAATGAGAAATGAATGGGTTTGATGGATTGTGGAAATGAAGTTGGAGGGGGTTTAAAGAATGTTGAAAGGGTGTGAATGTTTGGGGGAGATGGTTGGAAGGGAGGGATTTGAATAATGGGTTTAGGATTTGAAGAATGGATGATTGAAGTGTGATATGTGGTTGGAAGAAAGAGAAAGTGGGTTTGAGGATTTGTTTAAGAATGGGAGATGGGAAGGTGGGTTGGAAGTGGTTTGAGAGTAAATGGTGGAACTTGGTGGATGGGCTTGAAATGGGATTTGTGGGTGAAATTTGGAGAGAGTTTGGCAAGTGATGTGAGAATGAGGTGTGAGGTTGGGTTTTGGGGAAGGGTCAAGTAAGAGGGGTTGAAGGGTTGGGTTGGGTATGAGAGAAAAAAAAAAAAATGGGAGTTAGTTGGAGAGAGTATGTTTGATGTTGGCTTTATGAATGGGATTTTGTGGATGGACTTGAGAACGGGGTTGAGAAAAATAAAATGGTTAAGAAAGGGTTTGGAAGGTGGTTTGAAGGTAAGGAAGAGGAGATGAGGAGTTCGTAGGAGAAGAAGATGAATTTTGAAGAGATGGGTTTGGGTATGGGAGAGTGAAGATGATGGAGTGGGAGTAGTGGGAAAGGGGATCTATATCTTGTAAGGTTTCTTGTACTTTTGGTAACTGAATTAATTTTTAAAATTTTTATAATATTTTATCATTAAGTTTAAAGACATCACACAAAATTTCATCTCATTTGGAGTTGTAAATAAATTAATAAAATTCTAGGAGCAACAGCTGTCCGAAATCAAAAAAATTTGGACAGTTGTTAGAACAGCTTAATTTTAGCTAGATTATAATTTTTATTTTATTTTTTAATTATTTTTATATAAAACTAGACTCATTAATCTTTAATCTGGTTTTTGAATCACCTAATTTGGAGTTGTAACGAAGGAGATATGAATTTTTGAAGTTGACCTAAAATGCAGAGAAATTTGGCGGGGTGACAAACGCGGCGGCGGGGTGGAGCGGCGGGGCCACGCGGCTGCTGGAGCCTTGGCGGGGCGGCCACGCGGGTCGGCGGCGGTGGGACCCCGTGGGCGGCGGGGTGAAAACGCGGGTCGGCGGGGTGACCCCCCCGATTTTTGACCCGGAGTTCCGTCGGCATTCCTGGGCGTCGAAAAAGCTCCCGGGAAGTGCCATATATGATTTTGGGGTAGAACGAGCTGATCTACGCAATGGGCCTATCCATTTCATGAGATTCCTCCCGGTTAGAGGTCAAAATCTAATTTTTCTACATTTTCACTATTTTCATTGAATTTTGTTCTCCCTTAAGTCCTCATCCCAGAATGGGTCTGAACTATCAAATTTAGCCTAAGACTATAGTTTCGACCGTCTAAGCCCTTAGTTTCGATTCTACATTTTCTCTATTTCCGATAAAATTTCATTCGCCCCCACTTAATTGTTCCCGAATGAGTCAGGATTAATATGCTGGTCCGGTATGGCTCATTGGGCTCGGACAAGGGCTTCTACCGTCCAATCATCCAGTATCCGGCTCGTTCCTACCAATGTCCGGAAAAACTAAAGGGTAGAGGACTTAAACCTAATCCTGCTGACTAGTAGCATTAATCTACACGAAATGAGATTACAATGCTAATCCCAACTCGCGATTGAGAATGGCAAGTCCGGAATGAGTGTGGGGTGAGATTCAAAATTGACTCCATAGGCTTTGCTGGATGAGCCTTGGATTGAGAGGTATGTCGCGGGATTTCCAAATCCCTTGACGATGAACTTTCCAAGTACATTTGGAAGGAAATCCAGAATTTACCTTTAATTGGATACGTTTTGACAGGGCATCATGGAACATGGGATGCGCTCATCCCTAGGGACACTCCTTCACACCTACATTATCGTTACTCTAAAATCCATTTCACCCAATTCTCCACCTAATTCAGTTGGCCCCACGGGCCCTAGGAACTTGGCGGACTAAACTAAATAGACCTCTATTCATCAAATCGAATTTTGTCGTTAGTCAAGACCCTCGGATCCCCTCTCTCGCTACCCATTCCTAACCCCTTGCAATTTTCTTCTTCCGTCTAAAGTTGTTGGTTTAGGGTCTGGGATGGTTCCTAGCGTTATACGTCTCTGTTGCGTTTTCCAATACGTATCCTCTCAAGTCAGCGGACGCGTTAGTGAGTTCATGACCCATGGCCCAAGGGATTCCAAACTATTGCTCTGATACCAACTGTAACGCCCCGAAAAATCGGGGGTCGTACAAAGACTTGACTCCCGAGTTCCCGAGTGTCACTTATCGTGCATTTATGTTTTTTTTTTTTTTTATGAATCAAATTTAACTGCGCAATTTGGAATTACCTGAAGCATGAGCACAATCGCACCAGTCTACTGAAATGAAGGAAATCTCACAAATATACAAGTCCAAAAATAATAAAGGGTCGCCCAAGGCGTTGCCCAACAGGATAATGAAAAAAAGACTATATCCAAAAGACAAAAGCGGAGCCCGCGGCTTGGCAAATCCAAATTCAGCCCGATCAAGCCGATGGAGAGCCGCCCATCAGCTGAAAGTAGGAGAACCCATCCTCCTCATCCAAGCTCGCCTCGCCAGGCTCCTCATGCCCTGAGTCACCTGCATCTATAAATGGGTCTGGTTGGTGTTTTAAAACACCATCCCAGAGTGGGAGTGAGTGATCAACTCAGTGTGAACTATTGGTCTCAAGTTACAACAGGCATCAATTGTAATATGAACTTAATGAAAAGCAGACAATCATTAACACCTATTAACTCTTATTTAAAATGCATGCATGCGGGATGATATGATGCATGCCCTCGCCACAACACTCCCTCAAGCGACTCCATCTAACGATCGCATATGACAACACTCCCTCAGAGCGACCTCGACTTCCGAGTCGCCACCCTAACTAATGCGTGCAATGCGATCGTGTTAGCCGAGTTATTAGTTAAGTCCATTCATCCAGCAGGTTGGGGATTCTGATTCACCCTACGTATCAATGCCCTAAGCTGGTTGCGAGGTCAAGGCCCCATCAACGCGTGAGGCCGAGACCTCGCGGTCCGTGATCCCGTCGGGTTCCTCATCCCCGACACCAAGCACATGAGGAGTGCCGAAAGGAAGGGATCGCTCGCGGTCACTACGGGGAGGCGCGGTACCCCAGCGTAGGCCGACAGCTCGGACATAGTGTCCCATTCCACCATGCCCGGCTCACGAGGCTGTGGACCAGTTTCAAGTGATTTTTGATGGGCTACAACGGTTGTAGGGTGGTTCAGGTTCCATACATATGTGAGCAAACAGGGTTAACAACAGTGTTGGTCAGATAGTAGGCTAGACCGCACGAGTCAGGCGAGCGTGAGACGAGTGACCTCGGGCACAAGGGACCCATGTAGTCAAACTACAGGCACCCGAACACACCCGCCCAAACCCACGGTCTAGCCTCGAGGCATAGTCCTACCAATGGACACCTTCGCTCTCCTCATGTTTCCTGACCAACCCAACCAAGGGTACGAATAGTAATCCCTAACATGCCGTCTACAATTATCAACTAGCATATACAATCACATGTTCTCATGCTTCTCAACATACAATTCTGATTCTCATACCAAGCAAGGCAACAATATCATAATAAAGTGCAAGTGAGTGTATGTGTGTGTGGGAGGAAGTTAAGCACTTCCTCCAATTGCAAGAAATCATATGCACATGATCATCATACATCTATGAAGCAACAATGAGGGAAAAATCACAGGCATGAGCACCTAATCATCCAAATACCCAATCATGTGAAGGCAATAGCAACACCAAATGAGGATCAACATGCATTCCATACAATTCAACAATCATACAATTCCTAGGGTTCTCTAGTTTCTTCAAATCATACATCCAAGCAATCAAAATCATTAAACCCATACTAAAATTGGTGCTAGGCCACCTAAGAACAATAGTCCGCACCTTGGGATTCGATGGAGGCTTGGAAACGACCTAGGAATGTGGATTTCGGGGTAGATCGGTCGGAATCCCTAAAGGCGACCACTTGCATGTTAGAATCCCAAGTAAATCTCCCTCATCACAAGGGTTTCAAAGAAAATAGGGAATGGAGCTTACCTAGTTGCTCAACGGACGAAATAGCGGTTGTGGGGTGAGGTTTCTTCTTGGAGAAGGTGTGGGAAGATGAAGATTGGCTTCCTTGGGCCCCACCTTGATTGAGAGTCCACACTCTCCTCCCTCTCTCTTTCTTCTCCTTTCTCCTCTTTTCTTTCCCTTTTCTCTCTTCTAGGGCAAAATTCGTATGGGGAGAGGGGTGCCCAAATGAGGCCCTTTTTATAATTCCATATTTGGTGAAAAAGGCCCCAAGCTTCCATAATTTCCTAAAATAGACTTATGGGACTCCCTATTGGTGTTGGGGTGGCCCTAACACCCCTCTAAGCCACCAAATTCGGTGGGTAGGTGTCTTATGGCCCATTAGGGTCCATGTAAAAAATTTAGGGCGAACGGATGAACGGATATAGGATCTGAGCAAGCGTTTCTGACCTTTAAGTGGCCATGTGGGGCCCATTTCGGTGATTGGAATAGTTCTGGGGGTCTTCTGGCCATCAAACTTATAGGTTAAGTGATCCATGGCCCGATGAAGGGCCGTGCAAAATTTGGGAGCGATCGGATATAGGGTTTGATCGCACGGGTCCGCTTTGCGATCAACGGTCATCGTGCCACGATCGGGCCCCAGATTTGGTGAACGGGCGTTGAAAAATATATCAAACCATCACCGTAAATTCGGAAGAAATCCGACGGCTGGAATGTTTCACATTTCAATTTCCTTGATCAGTGCCAGATTTCAATTCTGGCATTGGTGGGGTGCATGGGGCCCATGCCAGATCCCACTTCTGGGCGTCTGCCGGAGTTGCGGTCCGCGATGGCCTTCAAGCCCAGTGAGACCAACGGCCACACCAAGTTTTAGAATTTTTCGACCATCCTCGGTCGTTGTGCGGCCTGCACGAGCGGTCCTTTATGAGTAAACAGCCATCTGGCTTGGTGGCCCACACTAAGTCCTATTATGGCCAGTCAGGTCTATTAAATTGGGCTAATCTTGGATTAATTAACTCGTGTATAAGCTAACATTGAGTGCTAATGGTCAGTACGTGATAGTATAAGTTAATAAAAAAAAAATCAAGGATTTTTGGAAATCCGAAACAGTGAAAATCCGGGATGTTACACCTATATATTAAAAATGGATCATTGATTAAGCGAAGAATCTCGTGTGATGATCGTATAAATAGCAAATACTTTATCATTTACAATGTATGAATTGAACCAAGCATGTTGTGAAATTAATTATTTACAAGTGATGAATCAGTTCTAGTCCATTCGTTATATGAGTATCAATCCCGTGAGTGACTCGTGTGTCTTTATTACTCTATATTATATAATAAGGTCGTGGTGAGATAATGCTACTTTTTTTTTTATATACAATACTCATACCACAGTGGGATTTCACTACAATAGTACTCGAACCCTTGACCTCATGTTGAAACTCTTGTAAGTCTACCACTGAGGCATGAGTAGGACCCCAAGAGATAACAATACTTTGGTGTGCATTCTAGAGGCCATATCAAGATTGGGTCACAAAGATCATAAATGATCACATGGTAGAGATGGTGTAAAGAAGATTGATCTAAGGAGCTAGATTAAATGGATGATCGGATTTTATTGTGAATTGTTTTGAAAAATAAATAAATATTAGTATATGAATATTTTTAACGGGTTTTAATTGATAAAGTTTGTAAAGATAAAATTCATTCAATCTCAAAAGTAGGTAAGTATGCATCACAACCAAAGCATTATGATTATGCACATACACATGAAATCAAACATGCGGGATTAAGTGTGATCAAATCAATGATTAAAGAAAGACACCCTAATCCATAGCTCAAGTGGTAGACTGAGTGCAAGATGCCTCGTTTCAACACTGAGGTCTTGGTATTGATCCCTAGTGGGGGTGGCTAACAGTGAAGTGTGAACTAACAGTGGGGGTGTACTAACAAGCTAACAAAAAATAAAAATAAAAAATCAATGATTAAAGACAAGCTGTTGGAGATTAAATGAATTATTTATGGTTTACTCTTGATTTGGTAAAATGTCAACCCAAAAAATTTGTCCCTGAGTTCTCACATTGATATAGTACTTAATTGGTGGATGTGGATTAGATTCTCTTGCTAGAAGCAGCGTAGTAATTCGATACACCTCATTACCACCATAACATATGACATCTGGAGTCCATATCTAATTGGAATTTCTCTTAGATGAAGGCCTAAAATTATATGTATACAAATTTGGTTTGAAACACTTCTCCCTCTCTCTCTTTTAATTCTAGCTAGAGCTGTGCAAAACAGACCCGATCAGAACCGAACTGACGGTCTAGATCGGTGCGGATCAGGTAGCTCCATCTAGATCCGAAATCTTTTCGGATCGAGTTCGGATTGACCCTAATCCGATTCGACTCGACCCGAAAACCCAATTCGAATGGATCCGGACTGATCCGATCCTACCCGATCCGGAGTAGCTCTTATCATACTTCTACTTTTCCCTATGGTATGGTCCGCTTGAGCTTTGAATATGCATCGATTTTGGGTTCAACTACTAAAATGATTTGAAAAAACAAATGGACGATGTGGATAAACCACATGCATTCAAGGTGGGCCCCAACAGTGCTTACCGTGTACAATAAGAAAATGTTTGTTGGTTTACCGCACACAGCTATGTACGACTAGCTGGCACGCGGATTGCGTCCTACCCCCACGGTCTCTAACCCCGAACGGACGATTATGTGGGTGGGCCCACCATGATGTATTTGTACATCCAAGTTGTCCATCCTTATTCTAAGATCATTTCAAGGAATAACCACAAAAATGAGGCAGATCCAACGCTCAAGTGGACCACACCAAATAATAAAGCATTAAATGTAAGTTGCATTAAATGCAAAAGTCATATATGGTGTGGCCCATTTGAGTGTTGGATCTGCCTAATTTCTGTGGTCATTCCTTAAAATAATATGAGAAAAGAGATAGACGGCTTGGATGTACAGATAAGTCACAGTGAGCCCGCCACAGAATTGCCCGTATGGGGCTAGAGACGGGCGAGGGTAGGACGCAGTCCGTTCGGCTAGCTGTAGGTACATGTCATGCCAAGATGACTCGTCTTCAGTGCAGACGCTCCTCGAGCTGCGAGTTGTATGAACGGTTCAAAGGAGATCAAAGTTATATGGCCCTACAGTGATGTATTTATTATATCTACACCGTTGATATATATTTAGACATCATTTTATAGCATTATCCAAAAAAATGGATCATATCCAGAGATCATCTGGACCACACCACAAATAACAACAGATGATGATTTTCAGTGTGGTCCACTTGATAGTCAGATCTATCTTATTTTTTGTCTCAAGCCTTAAAACGAGCTTGCTAAATGGATGGACGGTTTGGATATAACACATATCCCATGATCAGACCTACATAACTTGGTAACATCAAAGTCGTCATTTCGTGCACAACACGTTACAGCAGCTTCCGTGCATAACACGTTTGCAGCTATAGCGCCTCGAGCTCCGAGTTGTACGAATGGTTCAAATGATATCAACCTTAGATGGGCCCCACAATGATGTATTTATTATATCCATACCGTTTATCCATTTTTCATGATCATTTTAGATTATTTGCAAAGAAAAAAAAAAAAAAATTCAAATCTAGAGCTCAAATGGACCACATCGAAGATAGCATTCAGATAATGATTTTCACTGTTTTTAACGATCCAAATCGCACCCAACCCGATCCAACTCGGACTTGGTTCGGGTCAGGCCAACCGTGTGTCGGGGCGGTTTGAATCCTATGTTCCGGACCTGGTCCCCGATCGGATCAGATTCGGGTCGGTCCAGCTAAATTTCGGACCAAATCAGGTTAGCCCCAATCCGATCCGACTCGGTCGGATGCCCACCACTAATTCTAGCTTAGAGAAATTACTTCTCTTAAAAACTCTATTTCACCTAATCTAAAAATTTCATAGTGTGTAAAGTATTCTCT